>LGRX02029196.1:0-19249 GCA_001247695.2 Cymbomonas tetramitiformis | reverse complement strand
TCGAGTCTAACACTTATCCCTCAAGTGACATGCCCGCCAGACTTGAAGATATCATCAACATCGTCTGACAAAAGGTCTCTTGTTGGATCTCCATGCCAAAGAACGCACGTCTGGCGTGTAAGGCTCCAATTCCTGTGCTCCCTGTATACACAAACTTCGACTACACTCAGGATATTTGACAACCGTCATCGATGACAACCGTCATCGATGACAAAGTTTCCAGCAGGCGCACATGCCGAACAATAAGAATGACTGAACTTTGGAAAACACAATACGTCTAGCCGACATTGCAAACGGGAACTTGTTCCACATGCAAACTCCTTTCATCACAATACAAGCCGGCACGCAACTCGATTAGGAAAGCAGAACATACCGGTTCCCATGAACGGATCCATCACGAGCTGCCCTGGCAAGTACGTGTACCGCTGCACAAGCATATTCATCATATTTGGGTCTTTCTGTCCGTAAACCAAAGCCTTTCCAGACCTCTCACACTTTTCTTGCTTAAACGCTTGGCAGCCAGTCAGTGAGCAGTTATGTTTCACCGTGGTTGATGACAACGTCTGCTTAAAAGCCTTGTTCATACGTGTGAACTCATCGTCAAGCAGGTCCTCAGCTACCATGAAATCCTCCCGCACCTTCTCGTCATCGTCGCCCGGCTTCACATCTTCTCCACGCTCCTCCCGAACGCTTTCCTTCACCGCGTCTAACAAGTTGCGCAGCAACGTTGCCTTCTCCTCGTTCGACGGGCAAGTAATGATGTTCCCGGTAAACGAAGTCGACAGAACGTCGTACTTGTACTTACGGGTGAGAATGTATTTGTGCCGATCTGAAACTTGAGGTGTAAAGAAAGCTTTCCAATCACACACGACTTTAGACGGCGTTCTTGCCAGGCATGTGTACCAGATTCCAGAGGAGCACGGAGTATTGCTCCTAACCTCAGCAAGCCTCAGCTTGGAATATGTAATGCAACCTGCGGACAGTGACAACAACTTCGTCATCGATGACGAAAAATACTGAACAAAATATTTCAAACACGAAATAACTAAGTAAATATGAGTCTCATATTGTCATCGATGACGATATTTTCAGATATGCTATACTACCGAAATAATACAGAAGACATCATACCGGGAAGGTTCACAAAACCACTGAGATTGCAGTTCTTCGATTCTTCTTCTATTTCTTGAAGCACTTCAAGTGTACCCATCACCGTGAACACGGTGTCTCCGTCCGGCCCGCCTAGGTCCACAGCTTTCTCGTACTTGTCCATGCTACCATTGTTATCGGCCACTGAACCAAAGATTGCCTTCGTTGCCACCTTCCAGTCGATGTCAGTTGGGTACCCGGCTTTTTCACTGCTTCCCCAAGGAACGTCCGTGATGACCGCCGCCACACCAACCCCCTCAAAGAACACAGACAGCAGCTGCTTCGTTGCTTTCACCGCGTCACAACACGCCAATGTCACCGCGGGTACTCCCGCGTAAGTGAGAATCTCACTCTGAAAAACCCAGCACTTGGTCTGCTCAGCACCGATGGCGACCACGGTCGCTTTGTAGTAGATAAGGTTTAAGGCCTTGGACATCTTTTCTTGACAAGATACATAGATGTCACTACGACTGTAGCCAATAGGCTTTCCCTCCAACGGGTTAGCAACCAGGAACTCCAGGAACTCAATCTCCTTCACCCCAGGCTTTCGGGCGTCCCACGTAGAACCATCTCGCTTGGTCAGCTTCTTTTCCGTCTTGAAGTTGAGGTTTTTGTCATCACCACTCAGTGCTTCGTAACATTTCACTGGGTCCCACGGGCTACCGTAAAAGAAACCCGGCTGGTTTGGAACCTCGGGTGATTGTTTGGGGGCCTGAAACAAAAATATTCTGTTTAAGAAAGTCTTCATCAATGTTAACAAAAGCAACTGCTAAAACTTTACATTACATGTTCAACAACTCACCGGTGTTGCTTGCCGTGATTCTGAAACTTCTGGAATGGGTACCAGTATAGGTGGCAACTCAGGTAGTACGGATTCTTTCTCTGGCGTCCCCCCCATCTCTAGCTCCCGCTGGACTGATTCCAACTCCGCCGCAAGAGATAACCTCCGCTCCTTCTTCTTCTTACGCTCCGTGGTCAGTACGTCGATCTCGTCCTTTTTCCTCTTCAACTCTGCCCTTACTGCAACTCCGGTCTCGTCGTCTAAGTTCATCTCTCTGACGTTGTCGATCACGTATTTCTGCATTACCTTATTTAACTTCTTCACGGTCTTCTTTGCTTTTTCGTGCTCATCAGCTGCATGCTTTGCATCTGCGATGAGAATAAAGTTTTCTGCGAGAAGAACAAAGTTTGATCAAAGTTTGTTCAGTCTTGATTAGTAAATATAAGTCATGTGTGCACGTGAAAAAACTTAAAAAAGCATCGTAACGTACTGCCTAAACTTCGTCATCGATGACGAAAAACTTCGTCATCGATGACGGAAAACAAACAAGTTTCTTGTGACCAGGTGTTTTTCTGAAAGCTCCACGTACCAGCAATGGTCTCTGGCTTATGCAAGGTGCTCATGTCAAAGTTTACGTGTGCCGGCTGCGAAGTGTCCTCGTTGGCAGGTTGTTGCCCCCCTTCAGCGTCGTTGTCGCCTTCCAACCAGGCTTTCAATTGTGCGTCTGAGTTAGCTGCTGAGGGCTCCTCATGTTGAGACTCAGCCACGTTCTCTCCACAGACTGCATCTTTTGCATGCTTTTCAACCTCCTTCGCAGGTGTAACATGAACTTTGACGGCCTCCAAGTCCATGTCCTCCACTTCGTCGTCCTTGTAGAAAACAGCGGTTTTGAACTTCCCCTCCACGAAAGCAAGTGCCTTTTTTATTTCGTCCTCTTTCAGGCGGCAAGCGACTGGGCTGGAAGGCAATGGGCTTTTGTCAACCGGAAATAAAAAGCTGTCTTGGCTGCGAGACACACCTTTTTCGTTAGCTATAAATAATAACAGCTTGCAATGAGCACTCAAGCACATTGATCAAAGGAAGCACACTGTTAAAAGGAAAAGAAGAAGGTAAAATGACCTTACCATCCTTTAAGGACTCCAGCCATGAACTCGTCTGCTTTTTCTCGGTTGAAAGTAACACCAGTTTCTTTCACGAGCGCTTCAAGTCTTGCCGATATCTTTTCCCTCATTTTAAGGGTTGTGCAGAAGTCAGTAAAGCCTCGCGCTGACTTAATGACCGGCGTGTGATCCTGCATGCTTTGTGTCTGCAGCCAGTGTCCTTTCTCAGAATCTTCTCCGTGCTTGAAGTAGGTCACGTTCTTGCACACAGCCTGAAAGGCTTTCACCTGACAAGTTACCACAACATGCCATGCTTTAAGTTCTACCTGTTCTGCATGCCGAAACCGGGAATACATGAACGCAGTTGTCATCGATGTCAACAATACTTGAAACGGAAACAAATATAAGGTAAGGAATATTTTTCTTGCGCCAATTATACCTTGTTTTCCAGCGACAAATCCCCAAGCTCCTTGTTTGAATACAAACTAGCAAACCCGAAAGGACTGTGACTTCCAAGCTCCTCGCAGTTCTTCTCAACCAAATCAAGCAGTCGCTGGTCCTCACTTAAAAGTCTGTGAACGGAGATGAGCTTCTTGAAAAAGGTTTGGTTGTAGTCTTCGTCGAGCGTGCCGTAACGAGCAACCATTGCAGGTCCAGAAAGCTTCGTTTCCTTTGGCCAGGCTTTCAAAAGCCGATCAAAATACATGAACTTAGAAAAAAAATTATAAGCCTTCACCCCCTTCTCGTTCGTCACGAAACGCGAGCCCGCAAGGAAGTTGATCTCCAGTGGCGTGATGTCCTCAGAAAACACCTGGCAAGGGCACTCAGGCTCAGAAAAATATTGTCATCGATGACAAAAATATTTCTAAACGTGTCTAAGTGGCGTAATGTTCTCAGAAAAAACCTGGCGCATTCATTCAGGCTCAGAAAAATATTGTCATCGATGACAAAAATATTTCTAAACGTGTCTCAGTGGCGTAATATTCGCAGAAAAAACCAGGCACATTCATTCAGGCTCAGAAAAATATTGTCATCGATGACAAAAGTATTTCTAAACGTATATACGTCCAGTGAAGAAACACTACAGGTGCCCAGGCCGTCATCGATGACAAAGAATACTAAGTTTTCAAAAATATTTCGACTAATTATCCACGCAGAGACTTGCTTCGTCATCGATGACGTTTGAGAAAAGGTTTAAGGCACGAGCCAAAAGCGAACTTAATGACAAAATACAGGAAGCTTGTCATCGATGCCAATAAAAAAAAAAAAAACAACCTCAGAGGGACACTCAGGACAACTTTTTTAACCCGAAATGTTATCAAATAAAAGATTGGAAAAGATTAAAGCTTACCTGCACCCTGGCCTTCAGCCAGCACTTGTCGCCGGGTTCGACTTTCTTGCCTGCAACGACGCCACCTTCTTTATACGCCTTTCGGAAACCTTCGTTTCTTCCGTGTCCGTCAATTGCCTTGTACTTGTGCCTATAATTAAAGCTAATGGGTCAGGAAAGTAAAAAGAACACACGACGTAAAAGAAAGAAATAGCTCACCTCTTACTGTCCGGCGTCTTGTACCACATCATGTCGCACATGGGGTCGAATCCCACGAGCTCGATGCGCTTCATGGCCTCCACGGCACAATGCTTGTGACCTCTTGGATTGTCATCAAAAGAGCACTCACTCAAGTTCAGTTCCAAAGTTTCAATATATCTTGCCTTGTGTATCTCCCCAATGTTAAGAGACTCAACGACCTCCCCTGAATCTTGTTCAGAACTGGTGGGTGCAGACTTTCCCCGCGCGGTTCTTGGCTTGCTGACTACGTTCCATTCTATTGGCACTTTAGTGTTTCTTTTTCCGGCCGAGTATGCCATTTTATTATTACTGAATGTGCAGCGTTGACTGTGGAGTGAGGTGGGGTGGCAGTGACAAAAATTTTGAACTGACTAAGGGGCCGCCACTCTCCGCTTCTTATTGTCTAAATTCGTCAACCACTCGTGATTTCCAGCCGCGCGCGTCCTTGCCTTTTTTTTTTGGGGGTTAGGGGGTGGGGCAGGTTTGGGAAGTGAGTTGGGGGGGGCTGAATAAACAATTAATTATTAATTTCATATATAATATTATTATATTGGCAATTTCTATTTTCAAGTTTCTGGCGCGGACTACTTAACAACAACTTATTTTTCGAACTGCACAATTCTTAACAAACAAATATAGAACTCCAAGAAGGTTGCAACTACGAGATGACAATATAATTTGCTTGATAGCAGGTAAATACTTGACAAATTATTGTTTTGTCGATAACATGTCATCGATGACACTACGCCCTCTCCCTCTTTCTCAGCTCTGACTGAATCTTTACATGTTACCTTTTTCGTCATCGATGACATTCGAGTGCGTGTGAAATATTACAGCTATTTGAACTATTCTTTTTGCACAATGGGCAACTTTGTGGATTTCTTCTTCGAAACCCCTCAAGGTGTTCTTCTTTGTCGGCCTATTCCATGGCGTGCACGTGGGAAGCGATGCCAAGTTTTGCACAAGGACATTTGTGACGCCTTCGGACTTAACCCCGACGATGGATTGGCTGTTGCAAAACTGGCTAGTAGGAAATATGTCTGTGACAAGGAGGTGTACCGCGTGGACCCGGAATGGGGCTACTCAGTTATAGGTTGTTTGATTGATACCGAAGACGAGCCCGAAGATGCTTCACCGAAAACTCCTGCCGCAACCTCCGCGGCTTCAGAGTCTGAGGACGAACCTGAGATCACTGGCGAAGCTGCTTCCACTTTTGTCAACTTATGCGACTCGGAACCTGCAGATACCTTTGAACCTGAGCTTGATACTCCTGTTGCGAATTTGTCAAAGCAGGACTTTCAGTTTGCAAACGCGTTCCCCAAAGATACAATCTTCACCACCCAAGTGCCTTCTAACGTCGACGGGAATATGACCTTCGGTTTCCACGTCAAACAACCGCCATCCAAGGACAGACGTGGGGTTTCTTTGGTTAAACTCCCATTCTTTCAAACACCGCGTACTTGGTCACATGCGAATAAATCGACCGACAAGGCAATAACTGATAACTGGAAGCAGCTGGGTGCCAAGGTCAACATTCGAAGTGTGAAATGCCTTGGAGAGGCGGTATGCAAGAATAAGACTTGTCCGTTCCTTCAAATACATGGCAAAAACTTCATTGAAAAGGTATGAAACCGTTTTTTTACTTTATATAATTATAGTACTTTCTAATATCGTCATCGATGACAGTTGTTTCGCTGTTTATTTTTTCAGAAAAGATGCTTTATAATGTTTTGACTGTTTTGGCATCGATGACGAATATTGTTACTTGCTTGCAAAACATTTTCATTGAATAAATATAGCCTGTAATTCAATAGGTGGCGCAAGTCGGGAAACAAGTACAAGTGGCACCGATATGTGCAAAGTGCAAACAAACTACATCCATGGAACCTTGTGCCGCTACCGCCACGCTTTACCGTGGTGAACTTAAGCCCGGATCAGGCTATTTGTTGATGTTTAAACACTACGGGAAGCACTCTTGCACAAACCTTGTCAAAAAAACCAAGCCAGCAGACCTTGGGGAAACCGAAACTGAGGCAGTCTTGAAGGCAATCCCCGAGATGGGCGCAGCTCGATTGGAAAACCTGAAGATGGCGGCAACCGCCAATGTGATGAACAAACTGCTGAGTGGACACGAGTCAACCACCCTAGAAGACGTACTGAACGTGTCAGAGGCGGTGCAAGATGTTCGGGCTTTGGAGTACGTTATTCGAGGAAGCAAGAGCTCGACGTATGTCCCCTCAAAGGACCCCGATGTCGAGATACGACAGTTGCGTCAGCGCTTGCAAGAACTTGGACTCCGCGCGTTGTTGTTCGAAAGGTACGCATTCAAAACATAGCAATATCAATATTGATGTTGTTCCATGTTTGTTATTTGAAACTAACAAATGTAATTATCACAGGCCGCCTTTGCAGTACTTCATCTGTCCCTTGGACATTCCGTGGTCGCCTGCCAAGGTGATGCTATTAATGGACAGAGTCCTCGGAAAGCCACCTTTCAAAGGTCAGCTGGCTTATTCCGATGGCATGCACAAAACAATGAGGGACAAGGTTGTGGAGAAGATATGTTGCGTGATTCCAACACTCGGCTTGATAAAACTAGTAGTCAACCCCTTGCCCGCCGGGGAACGTGGCATGGACGAGAGGGCGATGTGGGCTGCGGTCGATTACGCCGTCGCTATCTACGCTCAGGAACACCCAGAAGAGTTTGCGGCATACCTGGATGCAAAGAACTGGCCAGAGTCCAAAGGTCAAATACATTTTCGACCAGGGGGTTTTGTTCGTGACGCTGCAGGTAATTATAATAAAGTACTCAGTATATTTTTGTACTGTCATTTTATTGTCATCGATGACGATATCAAAAATATTTTCTATTTTACATCAACAGTTAATTAAAGCTAGGCTGCACATCGTCATCGATGACAAAGAAAAGTTTAAGTTTCAGATGTTAATGTTAGTGTAATGCACTTGCAGGAGGCGCCTGGAATGGTTTACGCATGAACTACAACTTTTTGATTGCAGACATTGAAAGCCGCAAAGGTTTTCGTGTTCGTGACGCACAGGGGAACTCCTTGGAGTTAGACTGCGACCTTCACGTTGGAAAAGACGTCAGTCTCCATTGCAAGAAGATTGACAACGAGTTCGACGCAAAAACCTTCGACAAGCTCTGGCACGATTGGTGGAAGGAGTTGGCACCGGGACAGCTTTTAGATGCTCGAGCTCGTTTGATGGACTTCATTGAAGATCAGCCCCGTAAGGACGTGCAGAGCAGTCTGCGTGGATTGTTCAAGTTTTACTCCCGTGAGGGAGAAAGACTCCTGCACATCTTTCGTGACCCAACCGCAAACCTTGCGGAAGCTCTGGGAAACCAGGATAATAAGAATCTCGGAAAACATCTCACTGTGTCCGAGTCCGTTCGCATGGAGCTTTGCAGCTTTGTCGACCAGAGCAGCCACTTGAAACACATGGGGGAATGCGGGTACGTGCGACGTGAGTCCCGAGTCCAAGAACTTTATCAAGAGCGCAGGGCAAACCTAGCAGCCGAGAAAAGGGCAAGGACGACGGCTGAAGACGTCATGGAAGAGGTCCGTGAGATATACGTGCGCTCCCCACCAGCGGTTCAAGAGGGGAGGAACCACCGTGCCGACAAAACCCGCGTTTTCCCTCGTCAACCAGCTAACCAGCAAACGACGAACACAACGGTATGAACAATATCTTAATTAGACGTGACTTTTGTCGACTTCTTTACTGGATACATGTTGACATTACATCTGCACCTTATAAACTTTCAATACTTCAACTTATTGTCATCGATGACGATATTTTCTTGTTTTCAAGATAAAAATGCAAAACTATTTTGTTCAGCATAATCGTCATCGATGACGAAAGCCTGACGTGTTTGATGCAGGAACCTACGCCCAAGATTGTGAAGTGTAAAAGTACGACTAAAAAAGGAACGGAAGTCTTTTCCTTCAAGGTCGATCCTGATCCGAGTGATGACTCGCTAGATGGTTATTGGAAAACCGCCTCAAAAGTTGATTCGGAACTTTTATTCAACTTTCTTTCGGCTGTGCAAACGCACTCGCCTGACAAAGACGGGTTGCGTAACTCCGTTCTCACCCTGAATACGGTGAGATACATCACGAAAGGCACCAAGAAGCTTGTCGGCACACTCACCAAGCTATTCATGGAGCCCGCCAAGCTCTCGGTTCTGAGTGTCCCCGCGCCCACTCAACTACACGGGGTGAACGACGAAAACTTCGGAGTTCACGCACGGACCTTCAAGGTTGGTGGCTATAGGATGGCCGAGAGTGTTGTGACTTTTAGTCACTCAAGGGACAAGCAAGTTTCTTGTAACTGTAAGTTTTTCCAAGACATGATGTCCACTCGTACACGGGAATATGGTGTCCATTGGTGCAGTCACATCTGCTACGTTTTAATGAAGGCAAGCTTTCTCCCCGGACATGCGTACTACTACCAAAGTGGTTTTACCGACAACGAGGTGGAACTGATTCTGACTGCATTAGAGGATGTGACGGTGGCAAAGCGTAAGGAAAAGCTCGAACAAGGAGAGTACGCACTCCAGAATGGGAGTTCCCAGAACGCGACATGTGCGGCTTCTTACTCAAGGAGTGGCTGTGCGACAGCGAAAGACTCAAACTCCCTTCAGCCGATACTTCCTCCTCGCCGTCCCCGTGTTGTTGTAATGGGTAAAAAGAAACTTAACTGGACCCAAACATGGGTAACGCAAAAGATACAGTTTTGCCCTGTGAAGAAGTGTGTATATTGCCTTTTACCTCCTTGGTTCAAGGTTCAAAGGCCACCGAGCGATCGAAATATAGTAGCACAAGAGGACGTGGACGTAACTCAAGAGATTCGCTTGAAGAGTGGAGGTTTGAGCTTTGTTTAGAAGAAAACCTGGACTGAAATCTGTAATAATGTTGACTTCGGAGAATAATACGCGGGAGGATTTTACATAAATATATATACTTTCTGTTCAAATACAGCCTGAGAATATCGTAATCGATGACGACATGTTGTTGCCACATGGACCTGCATGGTTTGTTGTCATCGATGACGGGGGATGTCCTAGTATAATTTTAACTTTTGCAAGAAAAGAATTTGCTCCTTGAATAATAGTTAGTGTGACAAAATAAATTTCAGCAACCTGGAACTTTTCCCGCCGCCAGTGCTCGTCGGCGAGACTCGACACCGCGCGCGCGCGGTTTGAATACTGTCAGTTTTTGTTCATAAATAGAATACTGTTAGCTTTTGCTCATAAATAGAAAACGCGAACTCGGTTTGGGTCTTTGCGAAATAACGTTTGTTGCAATTACGGTGAGAAATGACTGACGAACAGCCAGAGGTAGTTCAGGTGTACCCGGAGGTAATTAATGTGCTCTGGAGACGTGCGCGTTTACAAGCGGAAGCGGACTATATTGAGTTTTACCGAACCAGAATACAGTTTAACACCTGGAACTGGTTACAAGTGTGGCCGCTGTACATCCACGGCCGCACAACAACCGAAAGAACAGGTGTGAGGCACCTGGTATACTGGTACGAGATCGGCTGGTACGACGACGAATATCCACCGTGGCAGTGGCAACTGTGGAATGACACGCGCGGCTACGGTATTTTGACGTACGAAGCGTTAATGGAGCTGCGCAGTGACTTGCTGCGGGAGGATGACGGAAGGTGTCCGTTTTGTTGGCGCAGCTTCAGGATATGCCGCTTAGTCAGAATGTTTGATTTGGACGCTTGTACCATTGACTAGAATAGAACGCATCTGGAAATAAGTTAAGCAGCAAGAGCTTCGTAACCCTAAATAGCAACACCTTTATATTATTTTGTGACAGTCGCAATATGTATTCCTGGTGTTTATCTGCGGTATTTGTTTGTTGACAGACCTATTTTACGTCACCGATGACAATCTTGTTGTTGCAACTTGATGTTTTCATGCAACCTAAAAATATCGTCATCGATGACAATAATTTTATGTTTCAAAAATATTCAGCACGGACTTCTTATTATCAGTTCAATATCAGTTTCTCATTAGCTGTCATGATGTTTTCATGCAACCTAAAAATATCGTCATCGATGACAAACTTTTTCTACTGTATAAATAAAGTATAAAATATTTTTTTTGTTTAGCACCTAGAAATATCGTCATCGATGACAATATTTTTATGTTTTAAAAATATTCAGCACGGACTACTCATTATCACTTGAATATCACTTTCTCATTAGCTGTCAATGGTGACAAGGGTTGTCATTGTTATATTTTCTGTGAGACATAATTATTCTGGAAAAAGAAACTTCCTTTTATTTTCACTTGGTATTTTTCACCTGATTTGCATTTTGACTTTTTCGGGGAGGTGTCGGTGCATTTTTTCACAAAAGGAGACCAAATTGTATTTCCGGTATTTCCGGGGCCCGTTGTGTAATTTCACTTGGCGGGGAGGGGGGTGCGGTGATATTCCAGACGAAGGACGCGTCATTGTATTTTCACTTGTTGTTTTTCACCTGATTTGCATTTTGACTTTTTCGGGGAGGTGTCGGTGCATTTTTTCACAAAAGGAGACCAAAGTGTATTTTCAGTATTTCCGGGGCCCGTTGTGTAATTTCACTTGGCGGGGAGGGGGGGGCGGTGATATTCCGGACGAAGGACGCGTCATTGTATTTTCACTTGTTGTTTTTCACCTGATTTGCATTTTGACTTTATCGGGGAGGTGTCGGTGCATTTTTTAGCAAAAGGAGACCAAAGTGTATTTTCAGTATTTCCGGGGCCCGTTGTGGAATTTCACTTGTCGGGGAGGGGGGTGCGGGGATATTCCGGAAGAGGGACGCGTTGTTGAATTTTCACTTGAAAATAATTCGAGGACCGTTTTGTATTTTCACTTGGTCAATTACCCATTTATCCATTCGCCCATTCACCCATTCACCCATTATTTGCGCAATGAACACTTAGTAAAAAAGCGGAAATGCACAAAAGAATATTCTATTGAAAACATAAAGGACTTATCAACCTAGAATGTTTGAAGGGATGCTTGAAGTTGACGTTGTACTCGAGGCGGTCGATTTCCTCAATTTCGCCTTGCTCGAAAACAGCCAATCTGAAAAGGAAAGTAAAGAGCCAACACTTAGTAAAAAGCGGAAAAGCAAAAAACAAACCTTTATTGAAAACATAATTAGCAACCGAGCAACCTCAAATAAATGCGAATATGAACGCGAGATGAAAACCTAATATGACTTCGCCACGCCAACGTTTTCAGCGGATCTGAAAAACGAAACCAACCAACTAACGTTTAGTAAAGAAGAAAGAAATTAGCAGTCGTCAACGAAAGAAGCAAAGGAAAGTAACAGGGGGATGTGGAGTGAGTTGGGTTTGAACCAACTATTCCGAGTGCAAAGGACTCGCGGGAATTTCCCGTTCACTCCTAGTCAAAGTTTCACGCATGCCAAGTACGAGCGCGCGAAGCACACACAAAATGATACACACGCATAACCAAAACATGCACTGCAAACCAATGCCATATTGCAACCTGTGAGAATTAAAAATATCACAGCACACAACTCACTGGCGAGGCTGCTGCAACACTGCTGACGGCGAACTGTGAAGAGAGCAATGACGTGAGTTTGAACTTTACCGTTCAGAAAAATCGAAGTGTTCAAAACTTTCCCTGCCGTTCAGAAGTCACATCGGATCGACGCGTCATGCGAGCACGATCGACGATGACGACGATGATGACGATGCGATGTGTCAGACTTTAATAAAATATTACTTAAAATTATAGCGGAGTTATCAATTTCATCGTACTGGTCTAGTGGTTTCCAATCGATCTCAAAGTCTTGAGGTGATGGGTTCGAGCCCCACTGAAAGTTTTTTCGGTCCATAATGTGGGTCATTTCGGGTACTTCTTGAGCATTTTGGGGGTACTTCTTGAGTTACGATTTCGGCCGTTCGATTAACGAACGAGGGGTGCAGATTCTCCTAAAAATTAAAATTCCAAAATTGTTTCCCCGAAAATTGTTCAATCTGTTCAATACTACTGCAATACATGAGGGCTCACTGCAATACGTTAGCGATTACAGGCGTATTGAAATGGCGTATTGGAGATGGGTCGAAAAAGTGCCAAGTCAGTTTTGCGAAGATCCGTCTGACGTGGCACTGGCAAAGCTGACATCAGCAGTTTTCAATACATCTCCAATACGCCATTTCAATACGCCTGCAAGCGGTCGCGTATTTGAGCCCTCACGTATTGAAGTAGTATTGAACAGATTCTCCTCTAAAAAGTTTTTTAAATTTTTGTAAAGGTCAATATGCGTGCAACCGCGTGCAACCGCCTGCAGGGCTCAAGGCAGGGATCACTTCAATACGTGAGGGCTCACTTCAATACGTGAGGGCGCACTTCAATACGTGAGGGCTCAAGACCTTGAGCCCTGCCTTTAGCCCCCCCTTTCAGTATGCTGCGGAAGTGTTGAAGTGAGCCCTAAAAAAGTTGAAAAAACATGTTCTTCAATTCTGGTGAGACTTGTTATATGGACTCAGGAGCTATATTTTGCGACATAGCTTGTGTGCGTTTTTTGTGGGGGGGGTCCGAAAACCTACTTTTGGGTTATTGCTTTACTTGAAAGTTCCTTCAGCATATCGTCAATATGTCCGCAGTATATGTCCAATATATTACAGCATAATTGCAGTACATTTTCGAAGGGTGATGGGCGTGGTAAAGGGGACTTCGATGCAGTATGGTCCGAGGAGATCAAATTGTTCATGGTGAAAAGCGACCTCGCCATGAACGATCCCCTCAATCATCATCACCAAGTGATGCGGAGCGACATCGAACCGGCTTGCCTTCGGCTAGAGCCGCCGCCCTCGTCCAAGGGAAGGCGCCCCCCCCCGTACAACAATCTTCGTTAGCCAAGCGCGCGATGAGAAATCCCGCGCAAGGCGGGTGCTTAGCCGATCGAGAGCCGATCAAAGTCTTCCAATGCTCAGGAGGGTACATCCCTCAAACCCCCTCCCAATATCAAGCTCATATTCCCGGAAGGTTGGAGTACCGCGGAAGGCTTCCGCGACCCGGAGTATGAAACGATTACGAAGAAGGAACGCCTTTTGGCGTGGATTGCGCCTCCACATCTTCCAATATCTACGAGGGAACTGGAGTTGTCCGCGAGGTAGCACCCTTTCTCTTTCTTCTCGACGTTGAGGTTGTGTCTTTCTTGCTTCACAGGACTCTTTGCTACATGTATGCAACATGGTTACCATATGTTGCATACATATTGAGATCATATTGTAGGGATCCTGGAACACATTGCAGGAAAGTCGATGCGCACTATGTGGAAGTGGACACGGTATGGCATCATAAGTGGCTGCCAACGCGACTGCTCCCGCACGATTTCTCCAGATTGGCGCACGATTTATCTCCAGACAATACCGCGTGGCCGACTTGGTTACCACCTTCCGACATCTTGGAGCTAGAACCGGCAACGGTAACCTTTAAGGGGAAATCGTTTCGACTTGTTCCACCGGTGCCTAATTGCTTGCAACGGATTGTCGAAAGGATTCGTGGCATGCAAGAGGCAAGGTAAGGGACTCTCGCGGGGCATGATTTCCCTCCCACCATTCATCACGTGGCTCGCTGCAATAATGATGCAGTACGCTATCGTGATGGTTGCAGCATGTTGATGGGATGTTGAAAACATGTTGGGACGATATTGTGCAGAGATGCGGGCGAGGCGCCCCCCGAGGCGCACGAGGCCCAAAGCAAGGAGTCCCCCCCGCCGCCCAATGCCGAGGCACCCACGAGCCCTCCACTAGCCGGCGGGAGTGCAAGGTAAGGGACTCTCGTGGGGCATGGTTTCCCTCCCACCATTCCTCACGTGGCTCGCTGCAATAGTGCTGCAGCACGCTATCGTGATGGTTGCAGCATGTTGATGGGATGTTGAACACATGTTGGGACGATATTGTGCAGAGATGCGGGCGAGGCGCCCCCCGAGGCGTACGAGGCCCAAAGCAAGGAGTCCCCCCCGCCGCCCAATGCTGAGGCACACTAGAGACGGGGACAAAGGGAAAGTGACAAGCCAGTGTTTCGTCCGCGCATCCTTCCCCAAGAATGATGCCGATGCCGATGACGAGTGGGAGGACAGGTACGACCTCAACCACCAGTTTGCATGCTTCTTTGCCTTTTCGTATATCTCTGCAACATATATGCAATACGTCCCCAACATATTGAGGGTATGTTGTACGTATATTACAAAAACATTGAACATTTCGTGCGCAGGTATGGTATCATCAACGCCATTCTGCGGGTTAGCATTGGCGGTGTGCTCTACACTTTTTTAAAGTGTGATTGGCTACCCGTGCCCACGGAAGCTCAGATCGCAAGCTTCAAGCTGAAGAACTGCTCCATCCTCGGCGTGGACAAGGTGTCCAAGGCTTACTACACCTTCAACCCATGGGACACCTCCAAGTACACTATGGACAACCGAGAGCCCTACCTACTGGCCAATCAAGTCCAAGCGCAAGTAGTGATAGTCAAACACCCCTGCATGGATTCAGCGGTGATACTTGATACGAGCGACCGCAATATGGAGAAACTTGCACTCGTTGATAGGCCCGTAGGTAGTGATGGTCACTTTGACACATGCGGGAAGTGTAGAGTCGGTGGCGAGCTCCTTCTGTGTGAGAGGGCAGGCTGCAAAGAGGCTATGCACGTGCGATGCGCAGGGCTCACCGACATCCCCACTGGAATGTGGTACTGCAGAAAGTGTGATGACGCATAGTAGTGCCTCTGTACACATTTAATATACCTGTAATATACCAGATACGTATTGCGGACATATTGTAAGTATTGTGCAATATGTGAGCAGCAGGGGGGTCTTACCCCTTTACCCCATGCAGTCATGTGTTGCATAATTCACTCTGATTGTAGACATATTGCACATGTACTAAAGATATTCTGCATGAGGGAATGTTTCAATATGTGTTCAACACATATATTGCAAACGTGTTGAATGATTCATCTGATTGTAGACATATTGCACATGTACTAAAGATATTCTGCATGAGGGAATGTTTCAATATGTGTTCAACACATATATTGCAAACGTGTTGAATGATTCATCTGATTGTAGACATATTGCACATGTATTGAACGATTCCTTATGCGTGAATGTTTCAACATGTGTTCAACACATGTTCAGTACGTGTGTTGCAGGCGGTTGCAGACATATTGAACACCCCTCCAATCGTTTTGCCTTATTTCAATACATCGGGGCCCCAATTCAAAAAGCCCCCCAGAACCGACTTCTGCGATACGCGTCCAAATGCCGTGAAAACTTGTCCCCATAACGCTAGACCCTTCCTTAGATGATACCAAGTGCTAGTGGGTGAGTCTGACACCATTTGGGTGCCCATGCTAGCATACTCATTTTCGCTGTGTCCAGGCTGATCGCGGTTCAATAGTTTGGCCAATATGTTACACGTGTATTGGAATGTCCAGATATTAGCATACCGTCTTCAATATGCCTCCAATATGCCTCCAATACGTGTTCAACACGTGTATTGAACCCGTCTAGAAACGTAGGGAATGCTGGCGCGGGTAAACTAGAGGGTGCGCCTGCGCATGACGTGCGTGAGCCGAACGCCCACCAACCCGACCTTGTCTACAACTCTACACCCCCCTCCAACTGACGACGGCCACACGACAAACGACTCTCCCTCCCATGACCTCACATCATCCGCCCCTCCCACGAGCTGCGTACACAGGCTGGGTGTGATCCCATAAGTGCAGAGCTGGCGCGGGTAAACTAGAGGGTGCGCCTGCGCATGACGTGCGTGAGCCGAACGCCCACCAACCCGACCTTGTCTACAACTCTACACCCCCCTCCAACTGACGACGGCCACACGACAAACGACTCTCCCTCCCATGACCTCGCCCCTCCCACGAGCTGCGTACACAGGCTGGGTGTGATCCCATAAGTGCAATGCTGGCGCGGGTAGACTAGAGGGTGCGCCTGCGCATGACGTGCGTGAGCCGAACGCCCACCAACCCGACCTTGTCTACAACTCTACACCCCCCTCCAACTGACGACGGCCACACGACAAACGACTCTCCCTCCCATGACCTCACATCATCCGCCCCTCCCACGAGCTGCGTACACAGGCTGGGTGTGATCCCATAAGTGCAATGCTGGCGCAGGTAGACTAGAGGGTGCGCCTGCGCATGACGTGCGTGAGCCGAACGCCCACCAACCCGACCTTGTCTACAACTCTGCACCCCCCTCCAACTGACGACGGCCACACGACAAACGACTCTCCCTCCCATGACCTCACATCATCCGCCCCTCCCACGAGTTGCGTACACAGGCTGGGTGTGATCCCATAAGTGCAGAGCTGGCGCGGGTAAACTAGAGGGTGCGCCTGCGCATGACGTGTGTGAGCCGAACGCCCACCAACACGACCTTGTCTACAACTCTACACCCCCTCCAACTGACGACGGCCACACGACAAACGACTCTCCCTCCCATGACCTCATATCACCCGCCCCTCCCACGAGCTGCGTACACAGGCTGGGTGTGATCCCATAAGTGCAGAGCTGGCGCGGGTAAACTAGAGGGTGCGCCTGCGCATGACGTGCGTGAGCCGAACGCCCACCAACCCGACCTTGTCTACAGCTCTACACCCCCTCCAACTGAACAGCCACACGACAAACGACTCTCCCTCCCATGACCTCACATCATCCGCCCCTCCCACGAGCTGCGTACACAGGCTGGGTGTGATCCCATAAGTGCAGAGCTGGCGCGGGTAAACTAGAGGGTGCGCCTGCGCATGACGTCCGTGAGCCTAACGCCCACCAGCCCGACCTTGTCTACAACTCTACACCCCCCTCCAACTGACGACGGCCACACGACAAACGACTCTCCCTCCCATGACCTCACATCATCCGCCCCTCCCACGAGCTGCGTACACAGGCTGGGTGTGATCCCATAAGTGCAATGCCGGCGCGGGTAAACTAGAGGGTGCGCCTGCGCATGACGTGCGTGAGCCGAACGCCCACCAATCCGACCTTGTCTACAACTTTACACCCCCTTCCAACTGACGACGGCCACACGACAAACGACTCTCCCTCCCATGACCTCACATCATCCGCCCCTCCCACGAGCTGCGTACACAGGCTGGGTATGATCCCATGCGTGCAGAGCTGGCGCGGGTAAACTAGAGGGTGCGCCGCGCATGACGTGCGTGAGCCGAACGCCCACCAACCCGACCTTGTCTACAACTCTACACCCCCCTCCAACTGACGACGGCCACACGACAAACGACTCTCCCTCCCATGACCTCACATCATCCGCCCCCCCCACGGGCTGCGTACACAGGCTGGGTGTGATCCCATGCGTGCAGAGCTGGCGCGGGTAAACTAGAGGGTGCGCCTGCGCATGACGTGCGTGAGCCGAACGCCCACCAACCCGACCTTGTCTACAACTCTACACCCCCCTCCAACTGACGACGGCCACACGACAAACGACTCTCCCTCCCATGACCTCCCATCATCCGCCCACGAGCTGCGTACACAGGCTGGGTGTGATCCCATGCGTGCAGAGCCGGCGCGGGTAAACTAGAGGGTGCGCCTGCGCATGACGTGCGTGAGCCGAACGCCCACCAACCCGACCTTGCCTACAACTCTACACCCCCCTCCAACTGGACGGCCACACGACAAACGACTCTCCCTCCCATGACCTCACATCATCCGCCCCTCCCACGAGCTGCGTACACAGGCTGGGTGTGATCCCATGCGTGCAATGCAGGCGCGGGTACACTAGAGGGTGCGCCCGCGCATGACGTGCGTGAGCCGAACGCCCACCAACCCGACCTTGTCTACAACTCTACACCCCCCTACAACTGAATGGCCACACGACAAACGACTCTTCCTCCCATGACCTCACATCATCCGCCCCTCCCACGGGCTGCGTACACAGGCTGGGTGTGATCCCATGCGTGCAGAGCTGGCGCGGGTAAACTAGAGGGTGCGCCTGCGCATGACGTGCGTGAGCCGAACGCCCACCAACCCGACCTTTGTCTACAACTCTACACCCCCTCCAACTGAACGGCCACACGACAAACGACTCTCCCTCCCATGACCTCACATCATCCGCCCCTCCCACGAGCTGCGTACACAGGCTGGGTGTGATCCCATGCGTGCAGAGCTAGCGCGGGTACACTAGAGGGTGCGCCTGCGCATGACGTGCGTGAGCCGAACGCCCACCAACCCGACCTTGTCTACAATACTACACCCCCCTACAACTGGACGGCCACACGACAAACGACTCTCCCTCCCATGACCTCACATCATCCGCCCCTCCCACGAGCTGCGTACACAGGCTGGGTGTGATCCCATGCGTGCAGAGCCGGCGCGGGTAAACTAGAGGGTGCGCCTGCGCATGACGTGCGTGAGCCAAATGCCCACCAACCCGATCTTGTCTGACCCGACCATACACCATTGCACGACGAGCCAAGAGACATGCCAGTGGTAAACACGCGCACGCTTGGCTCAAGTCCTGCGCGCCCGTGGAGGGGACACCATGGCACCATCGGCCTCACACCGAAGACGAACCGGAGACCTGGAGTCAGTCACCGTGGAGGACTTCGCATCA
>LGRX02029195.1:0-24132 GCA_001247695.2 Cymbomonas tetramitiformis | reverse complement strand
TTTGACCTTTGGGAGGACAAGAATCGATGGAACGATTTATGGCATAAACATTTTCATGAGAGGCACGACCCCGTGTGGCGTCGAGCCTTGGAGTTAGAACCAATCCGTCCCCGTTTTCGTCTGACACGCCTTGGCCGCCATCTGTTAAAACCGCAGAGTCACCCGAATTTTCACCCCGACAATCTCGATTGATGACCAGGTATATGTTTCTTTGTTTATTTGTTTCTTTCTTTCTTGAGCAGGATTGCCTTGCTATCATCCTAGCCACAAATTCTTATCCACCTGTGAATTCTGTGTGCCCGCAGATGATGACACCATAGAAGCCAGTAAAGATGGATGGCCAGGTATGTGTTTCGGCGTGTTATGCATCCCTATTCATTTTTTGCTTACGCTCACCATCCACCCACCTCCTACCAACATTTCAAGAACATGGACGCACAGCGAATGAAACAGACGGTTGATCCGAAACGTGTATTGTTTGATATTGTTCTGCCTTTCATCCGTGCGAGGCACGATAGGAGAAGGCAAGCACATAGCGATGCAATTGCTAGAATCAAAAACGGCGAATGCCCAGAGTGTATGAGGAAGTATAACAGGCCTATGTGGCATAAACATTTTGATGAGAGGCACGACCCCGTATGGCGTCGAGCCTTGGAGTTAGAACCAATCCGTCCTTGGTTTCGTCTGACACGCTTTGGCCGCCATATGTTAAGCACGCTTTGGCCGCCATATCCTAAGCATATGCTCGATTATCTCGATCTCGAATGATGGCCAGGTATATGTCTTTCTTGAGCAGGATTGCCTTGCTATCATCCTGGCCACAAATTCTTATCCACCTGTGAATTCTGTGTGCCCGCAGATGATGACACCAAGCTCCTCGCGCACACATCGCGGTGCATTGGCTACTTTGAAGAGGCACACGTAGAATAATAACAATAAGAATAACACATAGACTTCGATATGCAACGAGGTTGTGTCATTGTGAGATGACCTTTTGACAATAGTAGGGTGAGATTTGTACTTTTTATGTAACATGTCTTACGTTGGTTTGTAAAATGTCACGCATTATAAAGCCTGCCTATATCTTCATCAGCATTCATTTCTCGCTTTCGCTCACGATAGACCCCACCTCCAACCAGTGAGCGACACACCCAGATGCCAGACTACTACATTGTCCTTTTCCGTTTTGTGCTTCCCGCCATCCGGGAAAGACGCCGTTCCCGCGAGGAATGCTTTTTGCACGCATGGGTAGAAGAACGATTTCTGTGGGCCCTTGAAACACGAGTACGCATTACATGCCCCGATATCCCTGGCACATTTACCTCAGAAATCATTGTGTTTCCTGTGACACTTGCGCGGTTTTTTTTTCATCCTCGGAGAATTGTGAACGACGACGACGGCGGCTTGAGAGTCAATGAGGCGTCCTACTTTAATCGGACTAGCTGGATTTCCGGTATGAATTTGTATCGCAGTTTTAACGAACTCCACCGACGGTGGTTATATGATCACCATTGGGCCTGGTGCAACGGTTGGTTTCGCAACCTCCTTGACTATGACGCTGATGGTAACGAATTCGTCTATGATCGTGAATACGACCGGCCCTGTTGCGCTGATTGCGGAAGGTCAGATTCACTTGTTATGCGAGTGACTTACCCACATCGATACATATGTGTCGACCGCGCGAGTTGCGAGTTCTGGCAGGATACCGATGATACCGAAATCCCAGAGTTGCTGTCCTCCGACTCCGACTAAGGTATACATAAAGCTCAATACCTCTTACACAGCCTTCATTTCTTGCTTTCGCTCACCATCGTGCCACCCCGGCCACCTCCTACCATTCTGAGAGCCACCCGTCTGATGACAGCCCACGGCCACTTTCTCCTTTTCAGATGCGGCACAGAGGTCACCTATAGAAGTGTAGCTAGCATTACGAAGCACAATCGAGGTCTTACTGACAACACCTTCGACTAGACGTGAAGAATTACAATCGCTGACCGTCTACACGGATGTGCCCGACAAGTGCGAAATCTATATAATATGGGACCTAAGTTTCCGTGTCGTTGCAAGCGATCATGGCCTGGTGCAACGGCTGATTTCGCAATCAAGTTACCTATGATGGAGATGACAATATATTTTATGCTCGCTTATACACCTGGGCTTGTTGCCATGATTGCGGTTCTCAAAGCACAGTTCTTGAATAATGTAATAATGTAATAATGTAATAATGTAATAATGTAATAATGTAATAATGTAACATACAATGATTATAAAAAATGTGAAGATCGGGGTTCTTATACCATTGCTTGTACCATACACGTGACTTATGATATTTTGTTGCCCGCATCGAGAAGAATTGTTTTCTAGAATAGATGGGTGGTGGCTAAAGCCACCGATTGAGATTCGACCATCAATTCAAATCAAGACGAGTCATCCGCCGACAGTCGACAAGGTCAGTGCAGATGTACCCGTCGCCAATACGGGTAAGATCCATATCAACGCGTCGGCATCGACTGCAGGCAGGCCGCATAGACAACTCGTACCGCGACGGGTAGATCCATTGAGGATCTGCATGCTCGTTGTAAAAGCCGTTGTACCAGGCCCAATGATATTCACGAAGCCATCGTTTTTTGAAGTCGTCGAAATCGATGTAGTCTAGCCGGAATCTGAAGTTGTTTGACATGCCAGGTCCTTGCCAATGGAACCCTTCATCGTCGTAATATGGGGCTTCAAAGTTGGAGGTAGGGAATATCTGCAAGAAATTTCCCCAATCACGAACATCCCCCAATCGACTTCGAGCAGATCACGTAATTCATAGAAATAGTGAGCCAAAGTTACAGGCATCCAAACATCACCAAACATGCCCGAAAACGTCAAAACGTGTTCTTCCAACGCCCACAAAAAACGTTCTTCGACCCATGCCTGCACAAAGTATTCCTCACGCAATTGACGCATTTTCCGAATGTAAGGAAGAACAATCCCAAACAGGACGTAATGAGTATCCGCCATTCTTGATAATGCAAAGATGAAGCGGTGTGTCTTCCAGGAAGAAATGGAAAATGATCCTCCTAAAGGCCTCAAGCGATTTAAATATTGCCAAGGAGGGCTTGGGCCTCTCAAGGTAAATGCCGCAAACCAATAGGATGAAACCAACAATCACAAGATTGGCCAAGATAAGATTGGCCAAGATAAGATTGGCGCGGACAAATGTTGGCCCAAGATTGGCGCGGATTGCGAGTTCTGGCAGGATACCGAAGTCCCACAGTTGCTGTCCGACTCCGACTCCGACTAAGGTATAAAAGCTCAATACCTCTTACTTAGCCTTCATTTGCTGCTTACGCTCACCTTCGTGCCACCCCTGCCACCTCCTACCAGAGAGTGAGCGACGCGCCTCTGCAAACTCGTGATGCCTCCAGTGTTAAGGTTTGGTGTGCATCGGAATCGTGCCAGTATCGATGTAGATGCCATTCATCGCCATGTGATGGTGCACATGCCATGCCCCGAATGCAATTTGCCCCAGTGGACTTTGACAACGATGGCAAACCGCCCTGTCCGCCGCCCGCCGATGCCTCACAGGCATGATGTGATATGGGCTATGTGGCGCTTTACCCGACGAACTCGGTTTTATCTGTTTTTTGAATTGGTAGAGCCGGAACGCTATCCCGATCGCGCTGAATATGCATGGGGTGAAGCGTGGATGACTCCGCGATTAATGGTTATTCCAGTCGACGTTGTACGCCTATTGGTCTGTTGGTACCAGAATGACGAAACGACACCTTTCGACGAGTACTGTATCAGTTGCGATTGCCTTAGTTGAGCAGGTATAAAAGCTCAATACCTCTTACTTAGCCTTCATTTGCTGCTTACGCTCACCATCGTGCCACCCCAGCTTGACACTAGCAACTAACAACTGACCACGCTCAGGCAAACTCGTCATGAAATGCGATTATTGTGACCTTCCTGCAAACGTTCGCATATGGTTTAATGCTGGTTCGCATCTTGTTGCGATAAATGAGCATACCGAACATTTCGCGTGTATGCGTTGTTCTTACGAAATATTCATGTGCGAGGAAGCAATGGACGACGAAGACGGAGTATACTGGGAGCTGATAGATTAGTAGACCATTACTTTCCGGCGTCTGAAAGGCGTGGAATTAACTAATTCGAGATCGCTTGCCTGGTAGCAACTTACGTACTTTGCAATGTAATAGTAACGCTATGATATGTTGTACGACCAGCTGACTTATGGCTTTTGCGACATATATATATTGTAACACTACTAACACTAGCAAACATTCTACTTGTAATTAAACGAATATACACCGTTCATGCAACAATACCCGTGTGATGATAGTTGTATAGCCGCGTTTTTTGACGCGGGGCTTGTGTTTATGAACACACCCAATCCAAAAAAGATATCTCTCTCCGTTGATTGCTCGATGATCACTCGAACCACAATGGCAAACCGCATAATGAAGGCATACCGTACCGCATAAACGCATACCGCAACCTACGTGGCTGCCACGTGTCTGCATTATACTGCGCGTTATGATGACGTGGCAGGTCACCCGTCGTCTATAAACCGAGAATAGTAACAGAAAAACACCGTCTAAAAACATGCATACTGGTTCACCTATCCCCAATAGTCTGTTTTATGGAATCACCCTGAAATAAGAAATATGGTGTTGGCTGCCTATCTTAAGGGGCATTTCATACACTTCATATATATTAAGAAATCTAGGCTGGAAATTTTACCAAAATGGTGTAGGCAAATGCTATTTTTATCAGATTTTTTAATAAAACTCTGCAAAAATCAAGGCACAGTGCAATATGATGCTTAGGTTCATACGACACTACAACATTATACATTCACCCAGAAAGGCTAAGTCCTGCTTTAATTCTTTCAACTGTGCACGACTCTCAGGGTCCATTTTCTAGGTTTTGAAAATTTTAAGAAATGTGGCTGGCTATGTACGGATGGCACGTGGATGGCTATGGAATATGCTGGCTGGCTTAAAAGATCGCGGTCACTATTCTTAGCAGATTCCATAGGACGCTGGCGCTGGCCAGGGGGGGGGTACCCAAGTTGATGAGAAAAGCTGGCTGACCTGGAATTTACGGTTTTCTTATAGGTGGGTGATTACTGTACTCGCTTGCAGTCGAGAGCGCGAATGAGGGAAGAACCCCTAGCGGAAATGTGGATGCGGTTGCCATCCGCGTTTCCGCTACAGGTAACAGCGCACTGTGAGATGCTCAAAATATGTTGCATATGTGTATGCGATGTATGTGATATGCTGTGCAGTGCTGTATGCGTCTCTGCTGGGCGTGAGTCGAGATGGCTGGCTCGACTCACGCCCATTACCCCCCCTCACAAGAACCGTCCAGCATCCTGATTACTGGACGGATGTTGCTCGCAAAATATTTTGTTGTTCCCAACACTAATTATAATGCGTATGCAAAGTCATGTCGTGTTTGGTATCGGTCAGTATACCGAAAACACCATTGCGCATAGCGACTTACGGGGCGCCTGCGCTTAACCGCTCGCATATGCGTCTCTCTCTCTCTCGCAATCCGACTTGACCCGAAAAGTTTGTATAAATGCCATTCCATACCAAATGCAGATACGCAACCCGAAATCACTTTATTACTGTACGCAGGATTGAATTAGAAATTACAATGAGTTTAGTTGACGGTTAATTAAGATGGATCAATTTAGATAGCGTTCACTTCTGCAAGTACTTTCTTAAGTTTTCAAGTTTTTCTTTAAGTTTTTTTTTTAAGTTTTTCTTAAGTTTTCTTAAGTTTTCGATATAAACCCAGACTATGCATATTTAAATCGGGGTAATTAGCTATTGACCGACGAGTATACTTAAGAATTATACTTGAGAGAATTTAAGAAAATGTAAGTACGTGGACACATGGCACCCAGGGGGGGGGTCGAAATGACCATCTAGGGGTTTGGGTTTCATTCGGAGAATTATCCGATGTATGCCATCGATACCAATATCAATATTACCTATTTCGATGTCTCCGAAAACGATGGTGAGGTCCATTTTGGTTCATTCGAATGCATTTGGTGTGCAACACATGTAAAACTCAGGGGGGGATAGGACTTCTGACATAGGGTTTCAACGCGCTGGCAACCTTAGCGTGTGGGAACCGTACTAACTGGTGATATATGAGTGCAAACGTTATTATATATGTATATACAAAAGCGTTAAGTTCGACAAAAAGTCCTAGGAGTGTTGAAACCTCAAATCGGAACACGCGATATGTTATTCGTTAAACACGTGAAGAAAGAAAATGACAATAATACGTAATACCAACAAAGTAAACTATCCAAGCCTAGTTCTACAATAAGATTGCATATAATACAACTAGTTTCTATGCCTTTTGAGCTCTTAACCCCTATGGAGCGGTTTGTACCGTATACGGTACAACCACTTCAAACTCTAAGCTTGGAGTCATTTCTCAGCCCGATAGCACTTGTCGGAATCGGCCATACAAGCTTCGCGCACCCGTTGCAATAGGTATATATAATACTCAACAATTTATTCTACACATATACTTAGTATATATATCTCACCCAAGGGCAATTTCGTTGTAATAAAATCCCCAAAGTTGCTTATTTCTAGGCATGAAATTTGGGTCAAAAATATCTTAAAGTGCGTAAAATCGAGGAGTAGATGCCATTCATCGACAAGAATTTGTTGGTTCAGTGACCAGTATCATATAAAATGACCATGCACCTCATATGAGCAATACTTACTTTCCCAACAGTCGATTTCCCCCGAAAACACACAATATGGCCTTAAGTATGGAAAACATTTGACAAATGATATTTTTTCGTTGTTTTTCGATGTTTTTTTCACCTTATTGCTTGAATATTTCGATGTATTAGTGCGTTTAACTACAGCCACCATTACCAATTTCAAGGCATAAGTAAAGGCGATTGTTTTATGGTCGAGGTGCGACCTAATACTCGAATAAGCGGTTGTGAGAACTGATTTTTGACACTTTTGATTGCTGGAAAACGTGTTTTTTGGCTTGTATATCACCGATATATCGTTGTATATATAATGCGATCATGTATTTTATAGATCAAAATCACTTTATAGGAGTTATGGAACATGTAACAAATCACCCACACTTACCAAGGTACCATATACCGTGAAAACGGCACATTTGTGAAACTAGTGCTTTTGGCAAAAAATTCCATCCGCTCCATAGGGGTTAAACGTAAGGCAGCCTGCTACAACTAGATGTCGTTGATCCCGACCGTTTTCATGAATACAGTGAACAGGCAGCCCATCCAACGGATGCTCAGACCTGTACTATGCACTCGAAAGTGCCTCCCTCAAACACAAAGCGAACACTATACAAAATATACAGGTCATATGCGTGACTATTTATCTATCTAAAGAGTGCTTTAACGGGGCATCTCTGTGCTGGTGCCTACGGACGGAACCGACGGCGATGTCACCCCGTACGGTTGCCGCCGGTTCCGGCAATCCCCCAGAACTGTTGGGATTTTAACCCAAGCTGAGCGGCGTGAGCCCCAATACTCAGACTACAGACCCGGAAAATATCGCTTTTTTATGCACACCTTCCCGAGCTCATCGTTCCCTGACTGCGTGTTGATTCCTGCAACACGCAGTCAGGGTTCACTCTAGTTCCCTATGAAACGTGCAGCAAACAGGTTGGGGTATTCCCTTCCAGTATGGTGATGCGACCCGTTTCAACTCCTTCCACAAGAGGAGGCTCTTCGCTCTACACCGGCACTTGCATCCCCCCCCCCCCGGACTGTTGGGAATTCAACCCAAGCTGAGTGGGGTTCACCCCAACACCCAGACTGCAGCCCCAAAAGTACCGTATGAATTCAGGACGAAAATTGTACAAAAGTATGCACAGACGTGCAAGCCTTTGCCATAAGGAAGCCAGACTAAAGTAAAAATATGAGACTCGCAGGCTGCAGCGAGCTTGCTGCACTCTCAGAACGAATTTCGCTGCGCCGAGGCTCATCTTTTGTAGCCTGCGAAAAACGAATATTATCACTCATCGTGAATTGGAAAAGGCAGTTGCTTAACAGCTGAGACCAACCCGCGGGGGAAAATATTCCTTTGCCATATGTTCTCGGGAGTTTTTTTCGAACTCACCAGGCTCATCTGCAGACATTAAAGCACACAAGAGTTAGAGGGGGGAGCACGGGTGATTAAATCCGAGAACGCGAAAGTTCCGCCAGAGAATTCCTCTCTGGACGCGCTGCTCCCTTCCAAAGAAAACGTAAAACCCTTGCTGTAAGGTCGAAAAAGCGTGACACAAAGTTTGCCGTTCAGGCATGCAATGTAGAGTCCACCATAATTGTTGGAGCCTCAAAGGGGAAATTCAGAGCTTGCACGGTGGCCCTCGTGCCACCAGCGAAGGCGGTCAACTTCTTGCAACTGAGACCCGTATTCCAAATTCGGCAACACGTAAACTTTTTTAAAAGGAGTATTCTAAAAATTCATGTGAACGTGTCCAACTTCTATGTTGGGGATTTTTTATAGAATCAATCCGCGTCACCTGTTAGGCTGAAAAAAGAAGGGCGTTCTACGCGATAGACGGACTTATATCCAACGAAACGTAAAGCAGGGCTGCACTCAGGGCACGCGCGCGCAGGATAAAAAATGTTTTTTTAGGGGTTGAAAAGTAATTGTTTTTCGTTGCGCCGCCTTTTGTGCCACGTAGGATGTGTACAGTGAGAGTAACTCACTGCCTGTCGAAAGTCATTTTTGGCGCGGGTAAAATGACGTTTATGACGATAACAAGCGTTTACTAGATGGTCATTACCGACCCGTCATGGGTGCCATGTGGAAGCTTCTTGGTAGGAGGATATTGTCCACATGGCAAAACCCGGTTTAACCCTTTAACTTCCATACCCAATGCCACTTAAGAAAACTTAAGAATCTTATCCAAATGTAAGCACGTGATTGGCTGGAATGTAGGAGATATGCACACGTGTAAGAAAGCTATATGCTGGATATTACACATCGCACCTACGGGGGGTCTAAAAGCGGAAATTACTTAGGGTTCCTTTAGATATGTTGAATATCCGTATATGATACATGCCTATGATGTTCTAACGGGTATTTTTGTCAAGAAATTCGATGGTGATAACCGTTTTTGCTAATTTCGATCCTACATGCTTGTGCAGGCAATACTATTCGAGGTACTGTGTACCGCGATATTCAATAATATGGCGATGGGGCACATAACTTGTGCAATTGACTTTGTACCATTTGGAGTAGTGTGTAAGTATTTATTAAGAGTGGAAATAAATCATATCACACTTCCACACACATATGAGCACTCGGTGCACGAGGGAATGAAGACTGCGCCTCAAACCCTAAGCGCTCTGCTCCCATAAGGTGCAAGTGTGCTCAGAGCAGGTAAATACTCAAGTCTTGGTCTGTCCAACTCTTTTATTTTCACTTCACAAGACGGGGAAACCCTGCACAAAAATATGCCGAGACGGAAGGCAAAGGGAGTTCCATGTCAGACTGGAGATGCAAACGTGCAGGTTGTGCGCAGCAAAGCTGGTGCGACTTCGGATGCGACCCCAGCTTCTCCTGTCATCACAACACGCACGGAGACCACAACCAAAACTATTCAACAACTAAAAGGAACAGTTGCTACTTTGGAGCAAGCTAGATATCGTCTGATTCAAACGAAGATGGAGCAACAACCACTCATTCACCAACTCCGTGACGAGGTTCGTAAATTGAAAAAACGGCTATACCGTTTCAATGAGGCCAACACGGCAGCGCCGGCCAGGCAGGCAGTGGACGGCTATATAGATGGCATAGCTGCGAAGGACACTGCAAGCAAGCGGAGCATCGACCGCCAAGTTCAACGCATGGCAAAGGCGATTGCAGATTGGCTCAAGCAGGCTTTCAAGAGTGACCTCCATTTGAGAGCCGCACTTGTGAAGCTCCTATCCCGTCGCCCTTGCCACTATATTTTGCAGGAGGCCGTTAAAATGGTTCCGGACATAACCCGCAAGATTGAGACTGTCACTGTTCGAAAAGTCGAGGCACATTGGAACACCGATTTAGGATTGGCAATTCGCTTGCGGTGCGAACTAAGTGAGAGGAAGTACCAGTACCTTATACATGCACTTTCTGACGTGTATTGCGAGGAAGAAGATAAATATAAACGGCACCAGATATCTCCTGGCGTTTCCATGCCTGCACTTCCCAGCAAGAACTCCACTGTCACTAAGATGAAAGAATTGTTTCACGAGGCACAACCAGAGACTTCTGAAGATGCTCAACGTGTGACGGTGTCGTTCTCTCATGCCCTCACAGAGGAACTCGCTCGACACCCAATAACAGGGCCTAATATGCACGTGCAAATCGATGGCGACGGTGCAATTGTATTTCGACACGTGAGTCAAGTGGCAGTCGTGTGCAAGTTACTTCGTGAACGTGTAGACCGACATGAAGGATATCAACCTAACTCTCCTCTGGCTGCAAACGCCCTGCTTATCTACGAGGGGAAAGGGGACTATAATGATATTAAACGTCACTGTTCACGTCTTTTGGATGAGATGGCCGTGATAAAACGAGACGGCGGCGGTATTCGGATCGGCAATCGTGTGATCGATGTCTGGTACACGGCAGGGGGTGAGCTAAAGTGGTTGAACACTTTGATTGGACTTGCGACTATTGCTTGCAATTGCCCTTGCCCGTGGTGTGTATGTCCTCGCGGAGGGTTTGGGGACCTATCTGCAACGCACGAACGAAGAACAGTGCAGAACTCCCTTCAGCGGTCTCACCTTCCACATGCAGGAATGACGTTCCCATGGACTTGTCTTGAGTGCGACACCGAGTTCGAAAATTCCGACGAGCTTCGCGACGAGGTTCTGCCAAACAAGACATCCCACACCAGGCACGCTCAGTTGCATTGTGGACACCGCCACCACACGCCTGTGCTATTTGGTGACTATATCGAGGTGTGTCAACACGTGGCAGATGTATTGCATTTGTTCCTAAATCTAATCAAGGAACTCTTGGAGGAATCGGTGATGCGGCATGCTTTCACGCAAACCCTTGTGGACGCGGTCACTAAATATCTGAAAGAGAAGGTTGGGTGTTACATCAAAGTTGAAAAGCAGAGCACCCGCCAAGACTTGGACTACGAGAAACGGCCGAAATTGATCGGACGAGAATGCAAGCCCATGTTCAAGCACTACGATGCGGCGATGCTCACAGTGTTGGACGAAGATGACGAGGAATATGCACTATTCACGCGTTGTTGGGAGGCACTCCGTAATTTGTGGAATGCTTTTTGCACGCGTTTGGACAACGATACCGCTGAGTGCAAGTTGGCCAAGGCACGAACAATCAAGAATCTAGCTAAAGAATACTGCCAGGCTTTCGCGAAAGCCCTCTCTGACGAGAAAGTGCCCCTCTATGCTCACATCGCCTACGAGCACTTTCCTGAGTGGGTAGAGCACCTGGGTGATGTGATGGACTTGAGCACCGAAGGTCTTGAGCACTTCCACTCAGTCAGGAAGCGGGACCTGCGCAACATGAACAACCGCCGTAAAATCGGGGCGAAAAATAAGACGGGTCGAACTGCCCAGAGTATGAAAGTGCACGTGGCGAAGAAAAAGATAAGCAAGGCAATACCATCGAGACTCGACAAGCAACACCAAAGGAAGAAAATATTGAGACGAGCACGAGCTGCCTTGGAAATATATAATACCGAAACCGCAGGTACGGCGGGCCGTACGCACCTCCCTCGTCCTCCTTTGGAGGAAACCGCTTGTTCACCATGTCGATCTCCCATTGTGACAATCCTCGCTTCCAACGAGTCTTACGAACTTCTGCTCGTTTTTCTTTTGCAGACTGAACTATCTTCTCTACGGGCAAACCGGCGGCTTTGAATTGGCCTGGTTTAAGTGCTACTGACTGCACTATGAGCTGCTTCGGGTCGTAGGGGATCTTGCTTCCCCGCCAACGCTTGGACGAAGGAAATCTCTTACCTACGCGAATGACACCGGACTTGTTGAATAAAACCACTTGGTAGTTGACTTTCAACTTGGCAGCACCGCGTCAGCGGTAGTGCTGTGCTTTAGAATTACGGGCGGAGTGACCCCGACTAGCTCGCCGCTTTTCAGAAGTTTGAAGGACCCTAAACCTTGCTCAGGGTTCACTTGCTGAAAATTAAATAACTTATCTATTACTCCTTGACTCTGAATACGGATAGACGCGTGCGTTCCAGTCCTACTCTCCCAGCGACGTGGGTTAGGCAGAAGGTGTGACTTGATTAGAAAGTCAAAAACCTCACGTGGGAAGTTGTGGACGTCAAACCACTTTAGACTACCACACCGCCCCTTCAATGACCGAAAGGTTCTTTTGGCGGCGTGCACCAGAAAGTTTCGGGGGTCTGTATGTTTTTTGTGGCTCCGCCTATCACTTTGTTGAAGTCGTCTATCTCACCCGCTGTGTAGAGCCCCAGGTGCAGCCCGTACCTGAACTTGCCCAGTATTGCGGAATGCAGTGAGTATTCTTTTTGGTCTGGCGTTAATGGGGAACGCGACAGTGCCTGTATTCTGTGGTTCATCTCCTCCCTGGCGGCTTCTTTTTCTTTGTCCCATTTGCCTGAGAATGCCAGTAGTACCCCCAGGTACTTGTATGTGTCGTCTGGCTTGAGTATTTTGAAGTGGCTTAGCTTACCGTCCGCTGCAATCGTATTCGCGTTTTGAGGTCCGTATGGAGTTGTGCAGGTATGGAGACTCCGTTCTTTATGCCTGTTATGGCTGACTTGGTAAGGTTAATCTTGAGTTCACTCCATTGTGAGAATGCCTGTAGTTTGTGTAACTGCGCTCTCATGTGGAAAATTGTGGGGCACAGTATGAGTAGGTCATCGACGAACGCTCCTGCTGTCGTCCTGAGGGGGGCCAGTCTTTCCTGTTCTGCAGCGTACTTGTGTTGGTACCCATGCCCCCCCACCTCTAGCCATCTTAGCAACGGTTCTTGGTATACTATGAAGAGGAGGGGGCTCATGCTGTCCCCTTGGAGGAGTCCTCTTTGCACCTGCACCGTTTTGAGAGAGGTTTCTCCCCCTACCCTGGTGTTCATTGACATGGTGTCGTGGCTTTGTGTACCCAGGACATCTTGCACCACCTGTGTGAGTTCTTCGGGTATCCCGAGGTATTGCATTGTGTGCAGTAGCTTGTTGTGGTCCACCGAGCCGTACGCATTCTCGAAGTCTACATACAGGCCATGCAGTTCTCGTCCTGAGACGTTTGCATCCTCTATTGCATTGGTCACTCTAGTGAGTTGTCGGAGTGTGTTCCTTTTCTCTCTCGAGCCCTCCTGCGCCTGAGCTAGTATTCCCTGCGTCTCGCAGAACGTGGAGAGCATGTTCGCTATTTGTGAGGTGTATAGCTTGAATACCCCCTCAAGTAGGGCTATGGGTCGGTAGTTTTGCTGTAGGGTGACATCCCCCTTCTTGTGGTGGAAGCAGAATGTCCCCTTTTTCCAGGTGAGGGGGACGTGTTTGCTGTTCCACATTTCCAGCATGAGGGCATGTAGAGCGTCGTGGAAATCCTCCGGCATGTACTTGAGAATTTCATTTGGGGTTCTGGTGGGGCCCGGTGCTTTGTTGTTGTTTAGGGTGTGCACCGCTTTGCTGTAGCCCTGTCTACTTATTGCGAGGTCCAGCCCCGTGGGGTCCGGTCTCGGTGCCTTTGTGAGGCGCTCTTTTTGGGCTGTGTCTTCCCATGGTGGGGGGTTCGGGTCCTGTGGGCGGCGGTGCTCCATCTTGTATGGTGCCGAGTGAGCCATGTGGTCCGCGAGTGCATTTGCAATGTTCATATGGCCTACCGCCAGGTTGCCCTCTCTATCCTGCAGTGCCTGTATGTTTGCCGTAGGGGGGGTGGCCTGTCTCCTGCGCTTTGGCGTATATCCTCTTGTGGTATCTTTTCTGGTTGTTCCAGTATTCTTTTACTGTTTTGTCGTTGTGCCTTTGCTTGGCTCGTTTCCAGTGCTGTTTGACCACTTTGTGTGCCGCTGACCTTTCTTTTTCGGTGGCCTCTGCGGTAAGCCACGTCACCCATTTCTTTTGCATCTGCATTATTTCTGTCCGTTGGGCCCTCCATTTCTCCTTCTTTCAGGCCCCGGAGAGTTGAGTGTTCCATGTGTGGGCTCCGTAGGTGTTGTTTGGCCTTCTTGTGCTTCCGCATTGTGAGTAGTGCGGCGTCTCTTGCTTTCATGTCCTTTTTGCTCATCAGCAGGTGTGTCGCCACTCGGTTGGAGGTGCCTCCTACCACTGCAGTTGGTAGCTCTTCGTCCTTCAGCGCGCATTTGTTCGCTCTGGTGAATATGTCCAGTACGGCTTCCCCTGCTCTGTCTATGGTGGCATGCGCTACCTGCCTGTTGCCCTCTTCCCTGCATTGGGTGGCTATCTCTGTTATGGGTAGCATAATGATTTAGGAATATAAAAGTGCAAAATGGGGAATAGAATTTTCGATCTGTTTTTGGGGAATAGATTATATGTCACATGCCATCGAGCCATGCCATCTATCGTTTCGGTTTGTACTACAGTATGAACTATCACTCGGTACCCCGGAGGTTCCCCGGAGGAGGCGCAAGCGGTTCAGCGTGTGCAATATTTTGCGTCTGGCACACCCCCTTCTTCAAAACAATTTTTTGCATGTAGCATGAAGCATAATTTTTTCCACCATTCGATTCTAAAGCGTTTGTATTCATTAGGTGAATACCTTTCGTTTGAGCTATCGATTGGCCCCATCCGCAACCGCATCAGCTTAGCCTTCGCGACTGCAAGCTAAGTTGGTGCGGTGTGAGATGGTTTCAACCACTTGCGGCTTTGCATAATAGGGGTTTTCGTGAGAATCTTCTCACGAAACTTGGCAGTGATATTGTTCATATCAATATCAGTGCACCCTCAAGAGCATATGGCAAGCCGTTGAGTATATTAAAGACGGCCGCGTGCTGGCATGATGCCTTTTGGGTTTGAAACCCAAACCCAAGCATGCCAAACAGCGAAGGGCTTCCCGTGAGTTCCAGCGCACGTAACTTTGCAAAATATATTGATAAGATGCATATATTTCACTTTTCTGAAGTGCAAGGTTTGCGATAGCTTGTGCGAGAAGTTAACATATCATTTCTTTGACCCAGATTTATGAGTTTGTATATCACGCTAAAATCTGTGTCAAAGAAATAGTAATACCATTTTGTGCACAGACTTTCTTAGACCTTGTGCTTCGAATATATCAAAGATAAATATCTTGGCAATATTTCTACGCAGTTACGTGCGCTAGAACGCACGGGAAGCCCTTCGCTGTTTAGCATGTATTGGGTTTGGAAACATTCGAACCCAAGCCCAATAGATCTGCCAAAGAAATAAATTGATGGCTTCGTGCACAAGGCTTTTGAGGCCTTGGGCCTTTGGCAACTAAAAGATATATATCTTAGTAATACTTTTGCAAAGTTACGGGCGCTGGAACTCACGGGAAGCCCTTTGCTGTTTGGCATGTTTGGGTTTGGGTTTGCATGTACCCAAACCCATGATGTGTAGCACGCGTTTTGCGCATAGCTTACATCAGAGGTTGTGCGTTTGAGGGTGCACCAATATTGCTGTTAGCAATATTGGTGCCAAGTATCGTGCGCTAGAACGCACGAGAACCCCTCCGCTGTTTGAGTTTTGATGCGATGTGCATGAAAGTTATAAGGGCCTCTCAGCTTAGCTCGCAGTCGCGACTGCAAACTGAGCTGATGCGGCCACGGCTCAGTCAAGAGCTCAAAAAACTCCTACCTAAGAGTCTAAATGATATATCTTTGTGCATTACGAACGTTGGAAAATGTTTTCCCAATCTAATTTACTCGCAAACAGTGTGGGCAATCATACGTGCAGTGAAATATTCACGGCCGTGAATTTAATATTCACGGCCGTGAATTTAATATTCACGGCCGTGAATTCCAGATTCGGGAGGGCGTAAACCGTACGTTTAGGGCTCTACAGTATGTGAGAACTGAAGTCGGCTTGGTTGCAAAGACCTGTCTGGTATTTTCTCTAAGTATTTTCAGACGTTCCCAAAGTGACAAAAAACCGAACGATCGGCGATCGAACGGTTTTTGGTCACTTTGGGAGTGAGATCGTGAGTTTAGGCTTGGTGACAACACGCGAAACAACACTGAGTATTTTCAGACGCGTTCCCAAAGTGACCAAAAACCGAACGATTGGCGATCGAACGGTTTTTTGTCACTTCGGGAGTAAGATCGCGAGTTTAGGCTTGGTGACAACACTGAGTATTTTCAGACGCGTTCCCAAAGTGACCAAAAACCGTTCGATCGCCGATCGAACGGTTTTTGGTCACTTTGGGAGTGAGATCGTGAGTTTCTAAGGCTTGGTGACAACACGCGAGACAACACTCAGTGTTTAAGTATTACCAGTGTTTAAGTATTACCGTCTGAAAATACTTGGAGAAAATACTCACTGTTTGATTTGTTAAATATGCAATTTTAACTAAAGGCGGAAGGCTTTCTCTCCGGGAGTGTGCCCCTGTCCAGCGAAATAAAGATCTCTAAGATTGTATACTAATCTGAGTAATCTTTTGCTTCAAAATATTATCACATATTCCTACTTAGTATGATAATGTGGGTACCCGTTTCGCAAAGAAGATGAAACCCCATAGCGCAACTATTGCGGGTTTCAAATTCCTTAAATTCCACCCGCTTCCGCCAAACGAACGCGTCATCCCACAACGAGATGTGTGGTTGACCGTTCAGTTTGTGCAATTTGTTTAGGGAAAACAACGCATACGAAATACTATTTTTGCTAACGCTTCCCTCATCCGAAGGTTGCCCAGGCTCTCTTGCAAACGAGCGCGCGAATGAGGGAAGAAACGCCTAGCGGAAACGTGGACGCAGTTGACATCCGCGTTTCCGCTAGAGGTGAAATTGCACTGCCAAACGGTCAGTATGTGTTTATTATGCTTATATGATATGCGTGATATGTTCATGCTGTGCAGGATGCGTCCCTGTTGGGCGTGAGTCGAGTTGGCTGGCTCGAATCACGCCCATTACCCCCCTCTCAAGACCCGTCCAGCATCCTAGATTCCGAACGGATCTTGCTTCCAACCCTTTCTAATTTAAGCAGAATTGCCTGCACACTCGGTATCGTGGTCAGGAACTCGCGTAGCATTACGTACCTCGTTCGATGAAAGCCCCGTATCTGGTTCAACGAAAGCCACGTATCTGGTTCAACGAAAGCCCTGTATCTAGTTCAATGAAAGCCCCGTATCTGGTTCAACGAAAGCCCCGTATCTGGTTCAATGAAAGCCCCGTAATCTTGCTTGCGCAAAAAAAGTTGTTCCTAACACTTATTATATATGTAGTCAACTGTACAAGGGAACCGTGGAAAGCAAGGGCAACGCACCTTTCATTTTTGATGGAGAATCTTTTACCCTGTCCTTTTTCTTGAATAGAGGACAATAAAATGCATACCATCAGTGTGTTCAACAGTACATCGATACCCGCCGTTGTCGCAAGAAAGGCACACCCTGGTATGCATTTTATTTGGTATCATGCCTTGTGTGCATGATGGAACATGCGCTTGCGCCTCCTCCGGGGAACCTCCGGGGTACCGAGTGATAGTTCATACTGTAGTACAAACCGAAACGATAGATGGCATGGCGCGATGGCATGTGACATATAATCTATTCCCCAAAAACAGATCGAAAATTCTATTCCCCATTTTGCACTTTTCTATTCCTCGATAACCTTTTTTCCTCTGTTATGCGTCGCAGCTCAGCGGTCCTGGCGTAGTCATGTGTCCTGAGAAGGACGTTTTGGAGCGTTTCCCTGTCGGCTTTGTTCAGGGGCGTGTCCAGCTTCACTTGTCCTGGTTGGTGGGGGTCGCGGTCCACGTACGGTTCGTGGGTGTCTATGCTGTCCAACCGAAGGGTTGCCAGGCTCACCATTTCATGGTCGGTCGTGTGGTGTTGGGTGAGGTGCGTGCTGCTCCCCGTCTCGTATTGCGCTCGTTTGTTTTTCGGTGCTAGCCATCTGTCAATGTTTCTGTTTTTCGCCCAATTCAGTGTGGTGTTGACTGGCGGGCCTACATTGTGGAGGTCCAACTCCTCCGCTAGTTTCGTCCATTGCTTGTCGGTTTTTGTTACCCCCTTGCCCGTGCTGGTGTTGCTCGCATTGAGGTCTCCTCCTATAACCACGTGCTCATTCGGTTTTTCCGCGGTTCTCCGGAGCAGGTTGGTTGTGTACTTGAGTATTTTGCGCCTGGTTTTCCATTCTTCTGCTCCCGGCGGGTTGTAAATGCCCAGTACATGGTACATCACATCTCCGGGCAGGCGCAGCACTACGTGCAGGAGGTACCCCTCGAGGTGCCTCGCAGGAACAACGTGGTGGTTGTGTGCGTGACTGTAGGGGTTGCTGAGGAGTATTACTACTCCCCCCTTCACTGCTTGTTCTGTCGTCCCTCTGTCTGTTGCCCTTCCGTCTTGGTGCCTATTGCAGTGTACCGCATGTCTCTGAATCTCCTCATCGCACTGTCGTGTGCGTACTTCACTTCCGTAAGCACTATCACTTGCCGACCCAGCTGGTTTTGGTTTCTTTTCCTGACGACTTCGGCAAGGTCGAGGCAGGCATCACTTTGCCCTGCTACATTCCATGTGAGCATGTGCAGGCGGTCTTCCCCTATGTCTGTCGTTTTCGGTTCTGTGAGGTGGGGCTGGTGTTCTTGGGGGCCCTGCCCTTCCACCGGTGCTTCCTTTCGTGTGTCTACAATTTTCTCCCATTGTGCAGTTGGTTCGTCCCCCATCTCCCCCTCCTCCTCCTCGTTTGGGTGGGTTTCCGGTGCTTGCTGTTCCCCCAGTGCATTCCCGTCGTCGCTTGGCAGTGTTGCGGGGGCCAGTCTGTGGAGCCATCTCCACAGGCCTGGTTGCTTTGTAGCACTTTTGTGTCTCCCCTCTTGGGTTTGCGGTGCTTTTTCTCCGACCTCCGGCTTTGTGTTTGGGCCATCGGTGGGCTGCTGGGTCTCTGTTGCCCGCTGGCTGTCCACCGGCATTTGCCTTTGCCCCTCGGCGGCGGTCATCCTCTCCTTTACTGGTCGTTGTATCGATTTCCTGTAGGCATCGACCGCTGCTCTGTTGGTGGTTCCCCATTTGCTGACTGCTTCATTGAAGTGGGTGGGCCAGTGTCCCCCTGGCTGGGCATGTCCTTTGGAAGTGCATCCACGCTTTGGTAGGTGGCCAGCAGGACCCATGCCCCACAGCTGTAATGGTCCTGTGCACTTTGGTTGCCTACGTTCATAAGTTCGACTGAGATTTCTTTCCCCAGTGTTTTGGCCAGGTGTGCTGCCCAGGTGTTCATGTCGGCTATCAGTCTTTTGGTATTGTACAGGGTTATCCTGGTTTCTCCATTTGAGGAGTCATATATCCACAGTTTCAGTTTGTTGTTTTCTCTGTCCGGGCCTACTAATACCACTCTCCAGTGTTTGCCATCGCACACCGGTATGCAGAAGCTTCTAGAGCTCTTGAGTAGCTGCAGCGCCTTTGCTGTGTGTGGTTTGCTGTTGTCACCTGGTTTGAGGGTTTCTCTCATCGTGGCTATCACCAGGGGTGGCATTGGGTTGTCCTCGTACAGTGCCCGGGCGTGCCTAATTTGGTGTGCATTGAGCCTGCCTTTCGTTTCGAACAGCCCTCTCGTGGTTGTGTCGTACGGGTATGTTTCCGTGTGGGTTTGGCTCCCCCCACCTTTCATGTTTGGTCCCCAGTTCATGGCTTGTCTTTCTATTCTTCGTTTTATCATCCGCATTAGCCGCTTGCCTCTCGTTGGGGTGCCTTCCCTTATAGTGGTTACCGCCAGGGAACATATCAACCCCCTATGGCCGGTCTGTGGCCGTACGATGAGGGTTGTGGCCGAGGTTTGGCCGAGTGTGCTTTTGCTTGTTGGCCGAAACGAATTATGTAAAATTTTGAAAATTAACCCGAAAATTTGCGGTTTTTATGATATTGTCGTACTTAAAATTAAAATTTTGCGCCTGCGGCGGGCAAATTTAGATTTTGGCTGGGATGGCCGAAACTTGGCCGAAATTTTGAGTGTTGGCCGTACGACATAAAAGTTTGATATGCTCCCTGGCTACGGCCTACGGCTTACCGCTTGCTCTGGTTTCCTCGTTCTGACAAGCATGGACCTGTCATTACGATTAATCAGTCTAAGTAGTTTGTATCCGTAGGACGAGTATACCATGTATTTCCGCTCGGGGGTCTTTGTCCAGCATGCCTTCTTTCCACCACGTACGCGCTAGCATGGCTAACTCCGGCGTCAGGAAGAATACGGTGAACAGCGTTTCGAGCGGCCACCATCGAAAAATACAGCGAGCTCGACCTGGAATGTATACCCCGTTCACCGTCTTTCCGTCCTCGTATCTCGGTTCCAGGCATTTCGGACACTTGTCGCAGTTGGCGTGCTCGTCCTGAAAGAATTCGGAGCACTCGGGGCAAACGTCCACTTCGTTGTATCCCTTGAACATCTCCTTCCACTTCTGCATCACTTGTGCATATGTAGATGGAACCTCTGCGATAAGAGTATGTGCACTATCGGCTACATTGTCGATGTAGTGAACACGCAGAATGTTCAGAATCGCATCGAAGTAGGCCTGCGAGCTGTTGTGGTGGTTGTGGGAGACGAGAAGATTCAACACGAAATTGTTCGCCACGACGTTAGCGGACGCTTGGACGTTTTCTACACTTTCCTGCTCACACACACACACACACACATCCTCAAAGAACACATGAATGTGATGAATGCTGAATTGCTGACTTAGCTGATAAGGAGGACCTACCTCTGCGCTTGGGTCCTCTTGAGGTCCCAAGAAGAGCCGATTGATTTTTTCGATCGTCGCATTTGCTGCCTCGTGGATGGCAACATCTTCTGGGAATTCCTCCTCATCACTGCGTTCTTGTGTCTCCTCCTCATCTTGTTGTCGCTCTGGTGACGGCGATCGATCACCATGAAGTCCATTGGCACGCACGTGCCGGAGAGTTTGCTTACTGGATAACCACCTTTCACCATTGCATTCAACGCAGGGACAAAATGGCATATTTGGTCGTCCGTGCGTCGTCCGTACGGTGTCCGTACGCCCGGCTTAGGTTTCCAGCGTATGGACAACGATGTTCATACGTTCCATGTCACATCTGCGCGCATGCACCAACACTTACGTCAAGGTTGTAAACTCGTCGTCCACACGTTAGATTATGGATGGACGCTATGTGTTGTCCGTGTGGATGCCGCAAGCATTCTAGTCCATACGGTTCCATGAGATCGGTTGTCCACACGCGTGGAAACGTCAGTTAGCTGTCCATGTGGGTTTTGTACGAATTTCGTATGAAATGGCACATTTTTCGTACGTCTGCATGTCCCATGGACGGTCTGTCCATGTGGTTGGAAATAACCACACATTTTGAGCAGTCCGCATGGATGGATAGCAAAAGCACACGGTGAATTACGTGTTTTCGTACGACTCTATAGTGTTTGTACGTTTTTTGTTGAAAACTGTCCACACGCGTGGAAACGTCAGTTAGCAGTCCATACGCTGTCCATTCGAGTTAGCCTTGACTGTCCGTATGATTCATGTCCCATGGACGGTTTTTTTACACGCACGGACGCAAAAAAAAGCTGACCTCACGGAAACTAAAAACATAAAAACCGTATGGACAACGTACGGACAGCACACTTTACCACACGTGTGGACATTTGGGTAGAAATACTTAGCGAAAAAATGGCAAAAAACAAAACACCCCTAGAAAAGGTCGATGGAGGGCTAAAATCGGAGCGTGGGGACAAAAAAAAAACAAAGTGAGAGGGGGGTTAGGCGCCCTCTCGCTGCTTGCGATTTACCCCAGAACAGGCACTCAGTTATCCCCCACCCGCGGACACAACAAGCCCTCGGCGAAAGTTGATGTCGACCTCCCCGCCTTTGCAATAGTGCAAACCATTCCCGTGTTCCCCACCGCCTTTCGCCTATGCTCAGGTGTCCTTCGAACCCGTGGACAACATGTCGCTGAAGTGCACGCACATGGTGAATGCACCGCCTCTCGGGCCTTGTCAAAGCCCTCAAGGACCATTCTCATGTCTTTGTGGTACCTACAACAACAAGATATGTTGTCCTTCCTTCGCAGCCGCACAACATTGTGCGGCTTGCACACCCCTTGCTTCTCAAAGGAACGTTGCCCAATCTTGAGAGCGGGGTACTTGGCTTGAAACCTCCTATATATTGCTAGTTGAGAGGCTTCCAACCAATGTTTGCTCACGAACTCCCTCGGTGTTCTCAAAGCACCGGTGTTGGGGTCACCTGCCAACACGACGTCCTTTTTGCAAGGACTAACTCGAGTGTTGTCCGGGTGCAACCAAAAAGCTCTAATAAGAGCACAAGTCGCCATTGTCAAGCATCGGGTAGACAATCTCCGTTCCGCAAGCATCACGCCCTCCCAAAGGCCACGACGCCCTCTCTCCGCAGTTGCCATGTGTGCCCCCTCCCTCAAGTTTGAATTTCCGACCACCCCAAGCGTTCCAACGCGTTGATGCACACCAAGCATCGTGCAAGCCGTACGCACCAAGTTATCCTCGGCCAAGTTGCTCCCAAATGCCGCAGCCGCTATCCCCCTCGTTAGACTAACGTTCGCACGTGTGTTTCGTCGTGCTAAGCGTGATAACGCGTCCCTCAAATTCGCCACAACACAATTCTTCACTGTCTCCTCGCGCCGGTCACCTAACGACACCAATGCCGCTTTGCACTCCTTGTGCACCTCCGAACTCAAGCCCGCCGGAAGGGACTCGATATACGCCCTCACCGCACCCGCAATGCGGTGAGGGCTTCTCCCAAATGCCGTTCGCATCTTCTCGATCCACCAACCCTTATTCCCGCGCGTCAACTCCTCAAAACCGTCACTTACTTGCGGCAATTGACCTCTAGGACGTTCGTGCGTTTCCTCATGCCCACCTTGCAACTCGTCTGACATTTCCACATCGTCACAAACCTCCTCTGAGTGAGCGTGATTAACATCACCTTGTCCTTTTGCTGATGTCCAGGCCTCGCACAACAAATCTATCTTCCCCACCAACGTGCTAAGCGTATCCATATCATCATCTTTCAGGGGCCACACTCCAAGAGGTATAATGCGAGCGGAATCTCCAACCTCTACGAGAAGGGGTAACAAGTCTATAAGAACGGGAGGAATATCTTAATTCGGTCCCGGATTGTAGGCAGCGTCGGAGACACACAACGCCAAGAAAACGCTCACTGCAAGCAGCGTAATGTGGAGAGTCGTACATAACACCCCAAATAGCCACGATCGTTGATCCCGCACGAGCGTGACGTTCAATAACCCTTCCCCGATATGCGTCCCTGTCACCAAACAATCTAGTAAGACATACGTCAACCCTTCCTTGACGCGAAGTCTCACAGCAGCACAATCACATGTGTATTGTACACACGTTTCGGGGTGTAGATATTCATACCGTTAAAGCTTGTGGGATTGGGGCGCCGCTTCGTGCTGCCACCCATATTCGCGCCCTCTTACACCGTTTGCTCCGATTCCAAGACATATCGCGTATGCATATCCATAGTAATATATACAAGTTTGTCTTTCTCTTCAAGCATTTTCACATACTTACTTCCACGAAATGCTTGGGCGGTTTTGTCCTCGATTCATACTGAGCTGACGTCACACGTGCATGAACATTTCTCGTATGTCGGATCCGATCCCAGAACCATCAACGTACCCGAAATGCTTGGGCGGTTTTGTCCTCGATTTATACTGAGCTGACGTCACACGTGCATGCACATTTCTCGTATGTCGGATCCGATCCCAGATCCATCGACGTACCCGAAATGCTTGGGCGGTTTTGTCCTCGATTTATACTGAGCTGACGTCACACGTGCATGCACATTTCTCGTATGTCGGATCCGATCCCAGATCCATCGACGTACCCGAAATGCTTGGGCGGTTTTGTCCTCGATTTATACTGAGCTGACGTCACACGTGCATGAACATTTCTCGTATGTCGGATCCGATCCCAGATCCATCGACGTACCCGAAATGCTTGG
>LGRX02029193.1:37975-58669 GCA_001247695.2 Cymbomonas tetramitiformis | reverse complement strand
TAGGGTATTTCATATTACGCGAAACTGCGGAAGGCATTTTGGGTTTCACTATAAAATCGATATCTCGAGTTGCACCGCGATGCATCAGGCGTGTGATGGCTTCCTGAGCTCATAACACATATATCTATCATTCCGTATGCTCAGCATCAGCTCATCTCGACCGGAACCGAAAATCTGTAGGGTATTTCATATCACGCGAAACTGCGGAAGCCATTGCGGGTTTCACTATAAAATCGATATCTCGGGATGCACCGCGATGCATCAGGCGTGTGATGGCTTCCTGGGCTCATAACACATACATCTATCATTCCGTATGCTCAGCATCAGCCCATCTCGACCGGAACCGAAAATCTGTAGGGTATTTCATATCACGCGAAACTGCGGAAGCCATTGCGGGTTTCACTATAAAATCGATATCTCGGGATGCACCGCGATGCATCAGGCGTGTGATGGCTTCCTGGGCTCATAACGCATATATCTATCATTCCGTATGCTCAGCATCAGCCCATCTCGACCGGAACCGAAAATCTGTAGGGTATTTCTTATTACGCGAAACTGCGGAAGGCATTTTGGGTTTCACTATAAAATCGATATCTCGGGATGCACCGCGATGCATCAGGCGTGTGATGGCTTCCTGAGCTCATAACACATATATCTATCATTCCGTATGCTCAGCATCAGCTCATCTCGACCGGAACCGAAATTATGTAGGGTATTTCTTATTACGCGAAACTGCGGAAGGCATTTTGGGTTTCACTATAAAATCGATATCTCGAGTTGCACCGCGATGCATCAGGCGTGTGATGGCTTCCTGAGCTCATAACACATATATCTATCATTCCGTATGCTCAGCATCAGCTCATCTCGACCGGAACCCAAAATCTGTAGGGTATTGCTTATTACGCGAAACTGCGGAAGGCATTTTGGGTTTCACTGTAAAATCGATATCTCGAGTTGCACCGCGATGCATCAGGCGTGTGATGGCTTCCTGAGCTCATAACACATATATCTATCATTCCGTATGCTCAGCATCAGCTCATCTCGACCGGAACCCAAATTCTGTAGGGTATTTCTTATTACGCGAAACTGCGGAAGGCATTTTGGGGTTCACTATAAAATCGACATCTCGAGTTGCACCGCGATGCATCAGGCGTGTGATGGCTTCCTGAGCTCATAACACATATATCTATCATTCCGTATGCTCAGCATCGGCTCATCTCGACCGGAACCGAAAATCTGTAGGGTATTTCATATTACGCGAAACTGCGGAAGGCATTTTGGGTTTCACTATAAAATCGATATCTCGAGTTGCACCGCGATGCATCAGGCGTGTGATGGCTTCCTGAGCTCACAACACATATATCTATCATTCCGTATGCTCAGCATCAGCTCATCTCGACCGGAACCCGAAATTGGTAGGGTATTTCATATTACGCGAAACTGCGGAAGGCATTTTGGGTTTCACTATAAAATCGATATCTCGAGTTGCACCGCGATGCATCAGGCGTGTGATGGCTTCCTGAGCTCATAACACATATATCTATCATTCCGTATGCTCAGCATCAGCTCATCTCGACCGGAACCGAAAATCTGTAGGGTATTTCATATCACGCGAAACTGCGGAAGCCATTGCGGGTTTCACTATAAAATCGATATCTCGGGATGCACCGCGATGCATCAGGCGTGTGATGGCTTCCTGGGCTCATAACACATACATCTATCATTCCGTATGCTCAGCATCAGCCCATCTCGACCGGAACCGAAAATCTGTAGGGTATTTCATATCACGCGAAACTGCGGAAGCCATTGCGGGTTTCACTATAAAATCGATATCTCGGGATGCACCGCGATGCATCAGGCGTGTGATGGCTTCCTGGGCTCATAACGCATATATCTATCATTCCGTATGCTCAGCATCAGCCCATCTCGACCGGAACCGAAAATCTGTAGGGTATTCCTTATTACGCGAACTGCGGAAGCACAGGGTTTCACTATAAAATCGATATTCGGGATGCACTGCGATGCATCAAAGTGTGTGATGGCTTCCTGGGCTCATAACACATACATCTATCATTCCGTATGCTCAGCATCAGCCCATCTCGACCGGAACCGAAAATCTGTAGGGTATTTCATATCACGCGAAACTGCGGAAGCCATTGCGGGTTTCACTATAAAATCGATATCTCGGGATGCACCGCGATGCATCAGGCGTGTGATGGCTTCCTGAGCTCATAACACATACATCTATCATTCCGTATGCTCAGCATCAGCCCATCTCGACCGGAACCGAAAATCTGTAGGGTATTTCATATTACGCGAAACTGCGGAAGCCATTGCGGGTTTCACTATAAAATCGACATCTCGAGTTGCACCGCGATGCATCAGGCGTGTGATGGCTTCCTGGGCTCATAACACATATATCTATCATTCCGTATGCTCAGCATCAGCTCATCTCGACCGCAACCGAAAATCTGTAGGGTATTTCTTATTACGCGAAACTGCGGAAGGCATTTTGGGTTTCACTATAAAATCGATATCTCGAGTTGCACCGCGATGCATCAGGCGTGTGATGGCTTCCTGAGCTCATAACACATATATCTATCATTCCGTATGCTCAGCATCAGCCCATCTCGACCGGAACCGAAAATCTGTAGGGTATTTCTTATTACGCGAAACTGCGGAAGCCATTGCGGGTTTCACTATAAAATCGATATCTCGGGATGCACCGCGATGCATCAGGCGTGTGATGGCTTCCTGGGCTCATAACGCATACATCTATCATTCCGTATGCTCAGCATCAGCCCATCTCGACCGGAACCGAAAATCTGTAGGGTATTTCATATCACGCGAAACTGCGGAAGCCATTGCGGGTTTCACTATAAAATCGATATCTCGGGATGCACCGCGATGCATCAGGCGTGTGATGGCTTCCTGGGCTCATAACGCATATATCTATCATTCCGTATGCTCAGCATCAGCCCATCTCGACCGGAACCGAAAATCTGTAGGGTATTCCTTATTACGCGAAACTGCGGAAGCCATTGCGGGTTTCACTATAAAAATCGATATCTCGAGTTGCACCGCGATGCATCAGGCGTGTGATGGCTTCCTGAGCTCATAACACATACATCTATCATTCCGTATGCTCAGCATCAGCCCATCTCGACCGGAACCGAAAATCTGTAGGGTATTTCATATTACGCGAAACTGCGGAAGCCATTGCGGGTTTCACTATAAAATCGACATCTCGAGTTGCACCGCGATGCATCAGGCGTGTGATGGCTTCCTGGGCTCATAACACATATATCTATCATTCCGTATGCTCAGCATCAGCTCATCTCGACCGAACCCGAAATTATGTAGGGTATTTCTTATTACGCGAAACTGCGGAAGGCATTTTGGGTTTCACTATAAAATCGATATCTCGAGTTGCACCGCGATGCATCAGGCGTGTGATGGCTTCCTGGGCTCATAACGCATATATCTATCATTCCGTATGCTCAGCATCAGCCCATCTCGACCGGAACCGAAAATCTGTAGGGTATTTCTTATTACGCGAAACTGCGGAAGCATTTGGGTTTCACTATAAAATCGATATCTCGATGCACCGCGATGCATCAGGCGTGTGATGGCTTCCTGAGCTCATAACACATATATCTATCATTCCGTATGCTCAGCATCAGCCCATCTCGACCGGAACCGAAAATCTGTAGGGTATTCCTTATTACGCGAAACTGCGGAAGCCATTGCGGGTTTCACTATAAAAATCGATATCTCGAGTTGCACCGCGATGCATCAGGCGTGTGATGGCTTCCTGAGCTCATAACACATACATCTATCATTCCGTATGCTCAGCATCAGCCCATCTCGACCGGAACCGAAAATCTGTAGGGTATTTCTTATTACGCGAAACTGCGGAAGCCATTGCGGGTTTCACTATAAAATCGATATCTCGGGATGCACCGCGATGCATCAGGCGTGTGATGGCTTCCTGGGCTCATAACGCATAAATCTATCATTCCGTATGCTCAGCATCAGCCCATCTCGACCGGAACCGAAAATCTGTAGGGTATTCCTTATTACGCGAAACTGCGGAAGCCATTGCGGGTTTCACTATAAAATCGATATCTCGAGTTGCACACCGATGCATCAGGCGTGTGATGGCTTCCTGAGCTCATAACACATACATCTATCATTCCGTATGCTCAGCATCAGCCCATCTCGACCGGGACCGAAAATCTGTAGGGTATTTCTTATTACGCGAAACTGCGGAAGGCATTTTGGGTTTCACTATAAAATCGATATCTCGGGATGCACCGCGATGCATCAGGCGTGTGATGGCTTCCTGGGCTCATAACGCATATATCTATCATTCCGTATGCTCAGCATCAGCCCATCTCGACCGGAACCGAAAATCTGTAGGGTATTTCTTATTACGCGAAACTGCGGAAGGCATTTTGGGTTTCACTATAAAATCGATATCTCGGGATGCACCGCGATGCATCAGGCGTGTGATGGCTTCCTGAGCTCATAACACATATATCTATCATTCCGTATAGGTGTCGAGTGCGCTCGAGAGTGCTTCTTCACCCATCTCCTCGGCCATTGCTGAGAGTAAGTTGGTTGGAGAGCCAGATGGCGCTCCTGCTCCTGCGCTGCCACGGTGGTGCACATGTGTATCGGCGATGTACGACTCCCTCTCCGCGACGCGCGCTGCGACTGGCTCCTCGTCGGAGCCCTCGTCCTCGGACAGTACCTGTGATCTCACACTGCCCGCACGACTGGCAGTCTTCCGGGCAGCCACCATGCCCTGGTACTCAGCCTTCAACGCTTCAGGGTTGCCAGTGGCGCCCTCAGAGCCAGGTTTCTGGCTAAGCATCTCGGAGAGGTCACCTCGGTTCTCCAGATGCGGGTCAGGCAGGATCAGCTTGGTATCTACCTTTGCCAGTCCAGACAGATCAAGGACTTGATGGCCAACAACAACATCACAGCTCATTCCTACAGAACTCCTATGGACCCGAAGCTCATCATCAAGAAACCAGCAGATCCAGACCTGTCCCTTGTCCCCAGCTACAGATCTATCCTCGGCTCACTGCTATGGCTGGCCCGTGGCTCACGACCTGATTGCTACTATCCTGTAATCTAATCTGGCTCAGTTGTCCCTCATCCGCGCGCTTGCTCGTGCAAGCATGCATGCGCAGCGGGCCAGCATATTATCTCATATGTGTTGTCTTCCAATCGTCAATCCGTACACACTGAAACGCCGACCACAAATTTCGATAAGAGTTGGCGCCCTCATGTGGATATTGCGAGCGGGAATTTAAGATTTTCGCGACTTCCAAAAGTAGTGAAAGGGGTTATCATTCTCCGCGATGCAGATACCCACCGACTCGGCAGAAATGTGCGATAACATGATATAGAAATAAGTTACTTAGATGAACACATAATCTTAGAAATTTTCGCTTGGCTGGACATGGCCTCGATGCGAGAGAGAGAGAGAGAGTATGCCGTACACGCGAGAGGCGAATCTGTGAAAAACCAAGCCAAAATATTTCTCTCTCAAATTGACATACTGAACACAAAAAGGAGTCATATGCCACCCAAGGATTGTGGCGTACCCCACTTCATCTTTTTCGCGCGTACGCACGGTTAAATACACATATTACTACTTTTTCAGTGCACGGTTAAGATTAATGCATTTGCATTGCCGAATGTCCCCCGACTAATGTATTACGTATTGCATCCAAGATGTGAATGGTATTGCACCACATCGGCTATAGAGTTGGAGGTTGGACCTTTGCAGGCTGGTATGACCAGTAATGATCACGAAATATGATATTTAAGGGAGGCTTAATACGGCGGGCTCTCGTACTTAACACAATCATGACGATGGTTTTTCGAGCGATTTTAGCCTTAGCATATGTTTTGATCGGACTGCCATATTCATCTGCACTGGATTTCTGCTGTCACGTCAGCTGTGTCGGGAAAACGGCGGATCCCGAATCCATATTATTTGCGAATACGCCATAAATAATTCAGAATACCCAGTGCGTGTATACGGGTTACAGCCGTGTAGATTTTATAAACCACTTTGGTGAGCCACTTTGGTGAGGTGATCTCACCATAGTGGTTCACAAGTCCTGAGAATCGAAAGATTTCCTCAATATTTCCCGATGCATATACATCCCTTTGGCGACATTTTTGTAGTAATCTTTCAAGGGACCATATCAAGGTATGGCTTACGCGAGGTCGACTTTACACAAAACTTCGGAAAATATTTTTATTCGATAAACATGTCGCTTAAACCAATCTAAACATATTGCGCGCTCTGGGTATACAATTGACCCAGGCATTGAAAAGTTATGGCCAATACCGCTCGGTTACCTCCCATACTTAACCATACTTAAGAGCACACTTCAATCGCATTTATCTCACGATCTAGAAAATCGGAAGTTTTGTGTAAAGTCGACCTCGCGTCCGAGCCATACCTTGATATAACACTTTCAGTTTGTATTCTGGAATTAAAAACCAGAATGTTTATTCTAGGATTGTCACTTTTCTATTCTAGGATAAATGTCCGCCCCAGTTTTATCAGAATGCGTCGACTTGTCAAACAATATACTGCCCATTCACTTCTGCAAGTACTTTCTTAAGTTTTCTTAAGTTTTCTTAAGTTTTCTTAAGTTTTTCTTAAGTTTTCTTAAGTTTTCGATATAAACCCACACTATGCATATTTAAATCGGGGCAGTTAGCTATTGGCCGACAGTATACTTAAGAATTATACTTAAGAGAACTTAAGAAAATGTAAGTACGTGGAAGCTTCTTGGTAGGAGGATATTGTCCACATGGCTCAAGGATAACTTAAGAAAACTGGAGAATCTTATCCAAATGCAAGCACGTGATTGGCTGGAATGTAGGAGATATGCACACGTGTAAGAAAGCTATAAGCTGGATATTTAAAGAAAAATGACACCCAATGACACTTAAGAAAAGTGACCGATGACACACACCCCACCCTATGACACTTAAGAAAAATGACCGATGACACACACCCCCCTATCACACTTAAGACAAATGACCGATGACACCACCCCACCCTATGACATAAGCAAAATGACCGATGACACACACACCCCACCCTATGACACTTAAGCAAAATGACCATGACACCACACCCCACCTATCACACTTAAGACAAATGACCGATGACACCCACCCCACCCTATGACACTTAAGCAAAATGACCGATGACACACCCCACCCTATGACACTTAAGACAAATGACCGATGACACCCACCCCACCCTATCACACTTAAGACAAATGACCGATGACACACCCCCACCCTATCACACTTAAGCAAAATGACCGATGACACACACCCCACCCTATGACACTTAAGCAAAATGACAAATGTCACATCCCCTACCATATGACCAAGTGTAAACATACATACATACGTTGTAATGCGATTGGCTCAAACTAACAATGAACAACATATCCAAACTAATGTGCATGCAGCCTGCCACACGCACGATCACCTAACAAGCAACGGATAAGATTAGCAAGCTAAGCAACCATACAGTGTGTCTTCGAAAGCTGCTCCATGTCCTGCATCCATCTCCTGCAAACAAGTCAAGCAAACAATTAGTAACCGCACAATCATGTGACCCTCAAGCACCCCTCAAATCACTGCCCACGACAAAGCTGTCACGGTCAGTGATTGTGGGCCGTGTTGGGGGGGCATAAAGTGAGGGGTGTGACCCCCAAGCACCCCTCAAATCACTGCCCACGACGCAGCTGTCACGGGCAGTGACTGTGGGCCGTGTTGGGGGGCATAAGGTGAGGCGTGTGACCCCGGAGCACCCTTCACTTCACTGCCCATCACGACAAAGTTGTCAAGGGCCGTGCTTGTGGACTTGTGGGGGAGCAAGGGGTTCACCTTCCATGGTCGCAATTGCTTGACCGAGCTCACGCACACCCAGTCGTTCATGTGTTCATCCCAAATCGCGTGGCGGGCACAACACGCAGCTTGTTGGTGACAATTCGCGACTCCGTTCTGACCTGCGTGGGTATCGGCTAAAGGTTACAAGTGTTCAAGTGTATCGAAATATTCAGTGCCAGCAGCTATTCAAGATTAGCTTTCATGATATTTGTCCTATATTCAAGGGACCCAACCCACATACGCCCACGCGTGGTGTGCCACACCAACCCCAAACAAACACATGCATAGTGCTGGCCACACCCCCTTCTGGTCGCGTGTTAGAGGAGCTGTCCTCACATCGCACCATACATATTCAGTGTGCCCAACACACATGCGCCCACGGTATGCCGCACCAACCCAAAACAACCACATACATCCTACAGGCCACACCCCCTTATGGTCGCGTGTCAGAGGAGCTGTCCTCACACCGCACCAAACATTTTCAAGGGGCCCAACCCACATGCGCCCACGGTCTGCCGCACCAACCCAAAACAACCACATACATCCTACAGGCCACACCCCCTTATGGTCGCGTGTCAGAGGAGCTGTCCTCACACCGCACCAAACATTTTCAAGGGGCCCAACCCACATGCGCCCACGGTCTGCCGCACCAACCCCAAACAACCGCATACATCCTACAGGGCACACCCCCTCGTTCCGGTCGCGTGTCGGAGGAGCTGTCCTCACACCGCACCATGCAAATTCAGTGTGCCCTACCCACTTACGCCCACGGTCTGCCGCACCAACCCCAAACAACCGCATAGATCCTACAGGGCACACCCCCTCGTTCCGGTCGCGTGTCAGAGGAGTTGTCCTCACACCGCACCATACATATTCAATGTGCCCTACCCATTTACGCCCACGGTCTGCCGCACCAACCCAAAACAACCGCATAGATCCTGCAGGGCACACCCCCTCGTTCCGGTCGCGTGTCAGAGGAGTTGTCCTCACACCGCACCATATATATGTAGTGTGCCCTACCCACATGCGCCCACGGTCTGCCGCACCGACGCACAGGACAAACCATCGCAGCATCAGGCGTCAGCCGCACATCATAAACCATCGCAGCGTCAGGCGTCAGCCGCACAGTACAAACCATCGCGGTGTCAGGCGTTAGCTGCACAGCACAAACCATCGCAGCGTCAGGCGTCAGCCGCACGGCACAAACCATCGCAGCGTCAGGCGTCAGCCGCACATCACAAAGCATAGCAACGTCAGGCATCAGCCGCACAGCACAAAACCTCAAGGCTTCAGGCGCCAGCCACAAAAGACACACCATAGCAACGTCAGGCGTCAGCCGCACAGCACAAACCATCGCAACGTCAGGCGTCAGCCGCACAGCACACACCATCGCGCCGCTCCCGACCCACCGGCACCTTGTCCCTACGGTTGTAAACAACTTATAACAATTTATAATAACTTATAACACCGTGGCCAACAAGTAACAACTTATAACACCACGTAGTCACCACGGCGCGGACATTGCAAATGATGCACAACCACTATGGGCATCGCAACTTTGCCCCTACTGAGCTACAAGCTACGGTTTTTTGCCCTCCCGGCAGGCGCGGGGGGGCTGCTCGGGCGCCAGATACTTGTTCACTGGCGGTTGACAGGGAGCTCGGGGCCTCCCCCGTTGAGAGGCTCGGCATCCCTCCGCACAATCCACTGCTGGAGCTCCGCCTTTGCTTGAGTCTTGTAAGAGTCTTGTACCTATGGGCATCCAACCAAGATGTTAGAACTCAAAGACTAAAGAAATGGAAAGGTCAAGGAGAGGGAAAAAAGGAATAGAAGCATACCTTTAGTGTGTGGCATCTCGGGTTTTTACCGAGATCTCCAAACCGCATGTTTGGCGCTCTGTTTGAGCTAATGCCACTATCGCAATGCAAACTGAAAAATTGTGTCGCCTAAAAGATAGGGTTGCCAAGTGTTCCCTAATCTTTTCGAAGAGATACTCAAATCAAACAAACATGGGGTCTAATCCACGTGAATTTTCGCGAGGAGAACGCTCGTGAGGTCGAAATATTCCTTTGAATAGCGGGTTTTCCGCTATTAAAGGGTCTGAAAACCTGCGAATCTTTCAAAAAGGAGAGGGTTAGTACAACGCGTGAAAAAACAAGCTTCTATTGTGTGGCATCTCGGGTTTCAACCGAGATCTCCAAACCGCAGGTTTGACGCTCTGTTTGAGCTAATGCCACTATCGCAATACAAACTGAAAAATTCTGTCGCCTAAAACATAGGGTTGCTAAGTGTTCCCCGAACTTTTCGAAGAGATACTCAAATCAAACAAACATGGGGTACATAAGGGTAGTTTTCCGCGAGGAGAACGCTCGTGAAGTCCAATTAGTTGTCAAAATAGCGGTTTTCCCGCTATGGAAGGGCCTGAAAACCTGCGAATCTTTCAAAAAGGAGAGGGTAAGTCAATGAGTGTAAGGAAACACTCTTCTATTATGTGGCATCTCGGGTTTTCACCGAGATCTCCAAACCGCAGGTTTGGCGCTCTGTTTGAGCTAATGCCACGAACGAAGCAAGCTGACAAAAACTGTCGCCAAAAAGGTTGCTTGCCAAGTGTGCCTCCATCTTTTCGAAAAATTGACCAAATGAAGTGATGTAAATATCATCATGTGGTGGTTTTCCGCGAGGAGAACGCCGGTAAAGTCCAAAACGCCGTTAGAGTAGCGGTTTTCCCGCTTGCAAAGGGGCTGCCGATCTGTGATTTTGTAGAGAAGAGAAAACTCGAGTGCAAACGCGGTTGTTTAAGCGTAGCTACAAAAATGTCATGTTACCATATAATATAACGGAAATAAATGACTACTCTACTCTAAGAAAATCGAAGAGCGCCATGTCGTCGAAACTTCCCAAAGCCAAAAAGCGTTCCAAGCGCGAGCGTAAATCTCTTCAAGAACGCCCAGTGAGGTTGACCAAGTCAAATTTTGAACTTGCAACTTCTCAACTGTGTCACGCCGCAAATTTGAAGTTTTTCATAATCGATATGGATATAAATGTTGAACCTCATCGTAGGCCACGATCGATGACATGACATCACCCGTCTGCGTGACTGCGTCCATCGCACGAACACCCATCACATGGTTTATTATACGCTTATACCACCACCGATCAGTGATCCGCTGATGTGTATAATTACTCATCGTCGACTGCCAGACAAATCTTTGGCCTTTTACAAACCCAGCCTCTCCGAGTCATATCTCCTGGCATCGCGCCAGTCATTCTGGGGCTCTCGCGTGAACCCTTGGGGCCTCCTGAAGCGGGCTTGGTGACATTCCTATGTCATCGGGTATATAATTCTACCGATTTATACCGACTTAAGCAAACTTAAGCAAACTTAAGCGAACTTAAGAAAACTTAAGCAAACTTAAGCAAACTTAAGCAAAAACCTTGTTCTAGTGTTTGTATCATGCCCTTCTGAGGAGTCTATGAAGGCTCTTATCAGAATTGCGCAGTATATGGACAGCACGGCTCACTATTCTCTGGCATTCTACTATCCCGAGACTCCGGTCAAGGTCATCACCATGTTCTGTTATTCAGATGCTGACCTGGCCAGGGACTTAGAGAATGATGCCCGGTCCTATTCTGGCTCCGTGATATTCCTGGCTGGTATGATCTTGCAGTGGCACTCAGGGAGGCAGACCATTACTGAGGTCTCCTCCACAGGGTCAGAGTATGTTGCAGCCAGTACGGCAGCTCAGCGGTTGGTGGCACTGATGTTTATGCTCACTGAGATATTTGGTTCTATTACTCACCGTATTGATACCCAGCAGCCCCTTGATTCCGATCTTGACCACGCTATTCAGTACCTTGACAGAGCAGCTACAGACATTCACTTTGACATGCCTTCCCTCCAGACATCCTCAGTGCTCAGGCGTCTGCTTGAAAAACAAAACAAGCCAGCAGACGGCCTGACCTCAGTTCGCCCAAACTCTCCTACAATTCCTGATGAGCTCAGTACAGATGAAATCAATCCCCTCAGATTCCAGAACAACCGAAACAGAGAGTATATCAGTACAGCTTCAGCTCAGCCCCGCCTGGAGTTACCTATTCCTCTACTACTGGATAACGATGCATGCAGATCTATTGTTGAGCATCACCTCCTCTCCGAGAAGGTGAAGCATGTGATTATCAGATTTCATGTTCTCCGAGACTTTGTCAGATTGAACTGGATTCGGTGTGCCAGAGTCCCATCACCTCGGAACCTGGCAGACCCTTATACAAAACCAGTCAAGGACATGCAGCCCTACTTCATCCAGATGTTCCAGCAATATATGGCCATGGGCAAGGCTCAGGCTGCAGTTACTCAGAAATGATTTACTGGTACTCAGAAAGCAGCAGCATGATCTGACTGTGAGTACCTTGTTTTCCTGTTTTCCTGTTTTGGGTTGTTTGTGTAGCTGACTGTGCTTTGCAGGTACTGGCTTATATTCAAAGTTACTTATGGCTGGTTACTTTATGTTAGTTACTGTTTCCTTAGAATCTGAATCACTGTACTAGATAGAAAATGATATGGCACTCATTAATGCATTTGTGTATATGGATACATCGATATTCCGAGCTCACTCTATGATATTAGCTGCACTGCATAGTCACCGTATCACTACAGTGTCTGTTCCGACCGTAAGAGCCACCGCTGCTGTCAGTCATGATCTCTTCCTTCATTCTCCCTCTGCAGTAAGTCTTACCGGTGACGGGCGGATTTGGACCTGCTTCGGCACTTCTTATCCTACCCCTGACGAAGCACCCCGGATAGCTTGCAGCCACGGTGTGTGGACCTCCAGAGACATGACACATCACTATTCCCCCGACAGCAGGGCGGTACCAGGAACAGATTACTGACCGTGTCAGGACGTTAGGTCTACGGACCAGCTTTTCGGGGTTTTCAGCCCTGACACGGTGTGACTGCAGTTCCACCATTTCCATCATCTTTCTGGATTTTGGTTCTGGCACTGGATTAGTGGCATGTATCTTGGTTTGATTGGTTATTGGTCTGACCACCTCACTCGAGGTGGTGTGCTGGAGTTGACATTCAGTCCGAGCTCAGTCATCAGAGTTGTCATCACCGACCCGTCATGACCGCAGTCATCACCGACTCGACCTGACCGCTGTCATCACCGATACGGCTCGACACCTCTGACTACTTCACTGACCTGATTGTCATCTCCTCTGATCGAGTTCGGTTGTCACATGAGACAGAGCACACTAGCTCATTTCGCATCACACTCAGCATACTAGAACTATATATATTATATCTTCTGTATGTTGTGAGAGATTCTGAGTGCGAAACCCTGAGCGTTGCAGTGCTTCCTGTTTGACCTGTCTGTTTTCTGACCGGGTCTTCTCGCAATACATATCTTTGAGTTACTTGAAGCTCAAGGCTTCAAGTTACTTGTGCGCGAAACGCGCAATTTATTTCTAAGGCAGATGTTTTGGGTTTGGGTTCGAACGTGACACCCAAACCCAAAGATGCCAAACAGCCGAGGGCTTCCCGTGCGTCCTAGAGCACGAAACTTGGCACGAATACTGCCAAGATGCATATCTTTGAGTTACTTGAAGCTCAAGGCTTCAAGTTACTTGTGCGCGAAACGCGCAATTTATTTCTAAGGCAGATGTTTTGGGTTTGGGTTCGAACGTGACACCCAAACCCAAAGATGCCAAACAGCCGAGGGCTTCCCGTGCGTCCTAGAGCACGAAACTTGGCACACATACTGCCAAGATACATATCTTTGAGTTACTTGAAGCTCAAGGCTTCAAGTTACTTACTTTTTTTCAAGCAGAACACGCCGTGAGTGTCTATTGTGGCAAAGATGGCAAATAATAAAAGTCATATATCCCTGTTATTCACGGCCGTGACTTTTAGATTCACGGCCGTGAATCTTTCCGAATGGAACCAAAAACCGTCGATTAAAATCGAACGGTTTTTGGTTCCATTCGGACATATGGACATCACGGCAAGACAACTCTTCAGTGTAATATTTCGCATGGCATGGCGATAGCTCAACAGGTACAGTACAGCGTCATGGATGCATGCACCGGTCATAGCCGGATGACATCAAGAAAACTTATTTTAAAATCATCATGAAAACGGGTTATTCTAAAATCATGGAAACATATTCTAAATTAAATAGCCTACCCTTTCCAAATCGGTGCGCTCATGGCCGAGAGCATCCGTGAGCGTGTGCTGTCCTGTGCGAATCAGGTTCTGGTAGATGGGAACACATTGCTGGAAGTGACGCCCCGACTGTCATTCCTATAGTTAGGGTGTATGACTGTCACCGGTCCCGGAACCCTAGACCCCGAACATATAACGGGAAGACTCGGTATTCTGTTTACCCGGTTTATTATTCTGATGCACCACACTCCGAATATACAGTCAAGCTGATATATTCAGCAGGTTTGGTACCATGCACGCTTAATTTTACACTGCGACTTTGGCCATGATTGGCTAAACACCGGCGCTTGAGATGGGGTGAGGGACCCGCGTTAGAGAGGCTTTCGGTACGGGCGGTATGGCTCAGTTACGGACGCGCGGTTGATTGGACATGATTGGGTAGCGCTGACGACAGTTTATTTTCCGTGAAGTATCGTTGGGCTGGATTTTGTTGTTTCTGGTCTCCGGGGCACCGTCCGACATTGATCACGTCCTTTCGTCCCACACGACCGCGTAGGATTTGCTGTTTCCCTGATTATCCTCGACGACCCGCCGCAACTCGCTAGCCGTCGCCCACGCCGTTGGCCTCGCCTCGCATTTCCCACCTCACCCTGTCTCTGCAGTCATTTCACTATGGGTACTTCTACTAGATCACACATTGCGGCCGCACGCCGCTCACTAGTTACAATTTTCGACGATGCCGCAGCCCGACATGCGACCACACCAGCCACTCCTACGGTTACGGCTACGCCAACTGCCCAATCGGCAGGGGCACTGTTCCTCGACGCAGTCAAACGTCTAGAGAAGGAATCCTTCGACGAGCGCGCCGCCAAGCTCGTCATCAAGAAGGTGTACGACGACAAACATGGGCGCTTTGATGGTACGGAGTCGAACGTCAGCTCCATTTTCGCCCGTCTGGTGCTGGCATTACGGGACATTTTCGTCACTGAGGAGTCCGCGTTTTCTTCTCTGTTCGACCTGGAGGATGCCACGTTGCCCGTTCGCGCCGAGGCGAACAAACTTCTGTTTTCGACACTGGAATTCATCATCGCTCCGGTGTCGCCCGCAGCGGACTGGATGGAGTCTTCAGCGGAGGCACACCCGTTTGATGGGAAGCGGGTGTTGCTGGAGATCGCCAGGATGCTCCTGGATTCCGGCGGACCCTTCCAGGGCACCGCGGACCTTCTGGCCATCAAGATCAACCAGTTCGACCCGTCGCGGGCAATCGCCGCCTTCAACGCCGCTCTCCGGTCCGCTCGACGAAAGAGCACACTCGACGACATGGAGGTCAAGTCCCTCTTCATCAAGTCCCTCGACCCGATCTTCTATGCTCCGGTTGTCAACCGCCTACTGTTGCACGACCAACGTGCGGCGGAGTCCCTTGCTACCATTCAGCAATGGACCCGTGAGTGCCACGCACAACACGGGACGGATTCACACGTCCCGCCTGCTACACGCACGTTCTCCGCCCTCACTCTGGCTGGGCAGAGCGACGACGAGGATTACAAGACCGTCTTCAGCGAGCTCCGCGACCAGCTCTACGACATGAAGAAGGAGATCAAGGCGCTCAACAACCGTCTCGACGACACGAAGGGCTACACGCCCCGCAACGACAAGAAGAACGCCATTGGACGCGGTGGACACGGTGACGGCGTCCGCTTCGCGGCGAAGCCCCTCCCTGAGCACGGCAACTTCCCGCAGAGCTTCCGTGGGAAGTCTTCGGGTAAGGTGGCTTTCCACAAGCCCACCGGTACGTTCGTCCCGTTGTGCCGACACCCGACATGCTCCGCTACGGCGGAGAAGCATTGGCATCGGGACTGCCCGAACGGCGGGCCACGCGGACATGTTGGGGCACACGGTTTCAGCATTGCGGACAGCGAGAACGACATGCTCGCCGTGATGTTCCAGAACGCCGTGGACGAAGACGACGCCGTCCGTTTCGACGCCGTCTGCTGCATTGCAGACGGCAAACCTGATCTCTACGACACCGCCTCCGCGTTCTCCTTCGCTGTCGCCGAGGAGCGAGTGCCCGACACCATCGACGAGTACCTGGGGTACCGCCAGCCCGCTGACACCCACCTCGGGGTTTGCGCGGTTGGTGGTGCTACGAACATCCACAACTTCAAAATTCACGACGAGGTCCGTGCCGACACTCTGGACGCGCCACCACCGCCGGCACCGCCCTCCGCTCCGCAGTCGGTGGTGTCCGACGAGGGGATGTACCCCATCAGCGCGCTACACGCGCACGTCGAGCCGCACGCGACCTTCATGGACAAGTTCGCGTTCAACTTGGACGTCGCGGGAACGGAGCCGACGCTTGCAATGCACCACATGGGCCCCGTCGCGCCCGTGGACTCCGTCTCCGTAGCAACAGACGACTCCGAGGATGAGGACGAGTGTATTCCACCACCGAGACAGCCCTTGGGATGCGGCAGACCGCCGATGGGTTTCGGATTCTCTGCCCTCACATCTCTCGCAGTCTGCCTGTTGTTTGTTATTTGTGCAGCTGCCGCGCCTTCGCGTGATTGCTCCGCGCCAACGTCTTCAGCAACAGGGCGCATCGGCGACGAGGTCGGTGGTGCTGGTGTGCTGACGCCCACAGCCATCCCGCCAAATCTCTACTGGCAGCCGGAAGGCTGGTACGGCAGCTGGTACCGTACTACGTACGGGTACGGGTGGACGTGGCTCCCGGGCCCCCCGCAGCCACCTGAGGCAGCCCCAATTATTGCTGCGCCGCCCTCGCCGGGTGGTGCTCCGCCATCGCCGGACTACGAGCCACCCGCCTGGGGCGGTGGGACCGAGGATGCTCTTTCTTCTTCAATTCAACACCGGGCCGGACCGATTGCACCCGGTGCAGCTGCCTGCGACAACATCGGCACATCTTCAATCCTCTCAATTTGCTCTACGCATGATTTCACAGACAGTGGTACCAGCTCTCCTGGGCGCTGTAACAGTGGCACCGGCTCTCCCGGGCACTTTCGAAGTGGCTAGGGTTGCCGAGATTGAGATTAGCCTGCCTCCAGAGTTTAATGCTGTTGGTTCAAGTTGCCCCAAGATGGGCTTAATTTAGGGTTTTAACCGTATCCGTATTCTGCGCTATGCCTCACTGGCTGCTAGTTTCGGGAGTTGCCCTGCCAGGAAGGACAGGTTCTCCTGTAGGATGCTTATTTCCACCGAAGCTGAGTAGGTGTTTGTTTCAGTTCCGTGACCACCTAGTTTGCCAGTCACCACCCTAGGTGGTGTGCTGGAAGTGACGCCCCGACTGTCATTCCTATAGTTAGGGTGTATGACTGTCACCGGTCCCGGAACCCTAGACCCCGAACATATAACGGGAAGACTCGGTATTCTGTTTACCCGGTTTTATCTATTCTGATGCACCACACTCCGAATATACAGTCAAGCTGATATATTCAGCACACATTACTTTCTGATGCTGAGATTGAGATGATCGTCTTATTGCGTATGAACCGTGAATTCATGGAGTACATGAGGCGCAACTTTGGGAATTTGAGCCGACAACAATTCAACATGACTGTCATCGGTACAGAGATGGAAAACGAATGATCGTGCACCATAAGCGTAAGGTAGAATTAGTGCAAGCTATTGTCTTGACTGGTTAGGTGCTCACTTGACTACATGGCGTAAGCATCTATATCTTGCATGAATAGAAATAATAGATACATGTATCCATTACCTTTATTAATGTGTATAAGGTTAGTGTCTGAATATAACTTTTGACATGGTGCAAGATATAATATGATAGAAAACCATTTGTGCTTGATAATAAATTAATAATCAAAACCCTTTATAAGACAATCGGATATGTCCATATGTTGATATGTATGTGTCGACTTGCTTATGCGTGTAGTCCTTTCACTCTTCTTGCTCGAACTAGTTAATCGTATCTCGCCGCATTACGTTCGTTCGTGGTCGTCGCTTTAAATGAGACATCAAATATACGATTAGGTACTAGATATGGGAAGAAATCCAAATATAGTGATATGTTCATGAACACGATGTTCATGAACATGTTCATGAACATGTTCGGGTTCAAGTTCACGAAAGGTGGTCAATGTTCAATTAATGTTCATTTAGGGCATGTTCATGAACGTTCAGTTCATGTTCATGTTCAGAATCCAAAATTAGCGATCACCGAACCCTGTAGATATATATCTGCCTCTATATATATATATATATCCCCCACCAGCCCGAGAATCTCACTTCTCATCAAACACCAGCGATACCACCGGAGATGAACGGACGCTTGCGATCGCAATTCAGAAACGATCTGGCTCCCTGATGACGCGTCATCGCCGTGATGGGAGAATGCCAAGGATCAACAGTCGATTGGCTGTCTGGATCAAGATCGGCTCAAAGCTTTCAAGAGAATAGAGATGGAGAGACGAGAGTTGGAGTATGGAGACCACGACCATCTCGATCTGGAATTCTGGATCTCCCGTCCATTCACGGTTCAGCAAGAGCATCTTCCCCTCATTGATTTTGCTGCTCGCAAGTGAAATGTGGATAGCTGCGCTCTACCAACACTTTTAGTTTTTACAGATATGCTGAATTTTGCCTGCATGGCGGTTTCCTTACAATGCGTAGAGACGTCCGTTGTTCCGACCGTCCTGACTTAAGCCTGCAAGTTAAACGCATGGGACAGTCTTAATAGTGCGGTGGTGCTGTTTGGTTTTCATTCCCGAAGTGTCTACAAATCACCTTATTTTTCTTCACCCAGCGTCCGCTGTTATTGCGCGCGTGTTCCTTATCCCCTTCCTGGTGCGAACCCTTTAATAGGCGGTTCTTACTTGTCAGATCTGCTTTGGGGCGGCGATATGCAAAAGACGTGTGCAAATGTCATAGTTTGGCATCGTCGCGAACGTCTCTGATGCAGAAAACAGTATCTTATAAACCCTAAAACCCCTGAGACACTCCAAAGGAGAGACGACACTTCATGGGAGAGATCAGGAATGCTTGGAGTTCTGGGTTCAAGCTGTAACAACCACCTCGGGCCTTCGTAGATAGGCAGCATTTGGCTTCAGTGATCGTTTCTTCTGGGCTGACACAATTGCCTATGCAACCTGTCGCGCATATCTCCAGGGGATCTGCGAGGGAAGCCCGGCTACATCGCGGTAACGACTCGCACAGCAGTGACATCGACCTGTATGACCAGCAATGCAGCGTCTGAAGGGCGCCGCGGGCCTTTTGAATATCAATATCCAGGAAAAGATGGTGTCGGAGCCACAGAATACGCAGGTTGGGGAAGAATCTTACGAAGGGGACGAGGACTTCCACGACGCCATGATCCCCTATGAGGTGCTCAAGGAGGAGGCCGAGGCGGCGTTGTCCGCCCGAAAGGAGGCTGAGGGGCTCACGAATGAGCTGCAAGCCTTGCGCGATCAGGCCTCAAGGGAGGCGGCCGCGCTCGAGGCAGCCTGGCTACAGGTGGAGGCCCTCGCGCAGGACCTGCAAGCGGAAGAGCGACGGATCGTGGAGGACGGTGGAGGGCGTGCTGCAACGGTTTTGGAGTGCGAGCTGCAGGTAGCACGTGAGCAGAATGCCTCCGAGGCGACTGCGGTGCAAGATTCCTTGCTTCAGCTGGAAGCTCTGCGCGGAGAGCTGCGAACCGCAGAGGAGCGGCTGAGCGAATCGGACGCCGTGGCAACGGAGGCGATTGAGCTCACTGACGAGCTAAAGCGCTCCTTGGCGGTGGCGGAGGATCGCTTAAAGCGGTGCAACTCGGAAGCGCGGCGGCGCGCACAGGAACTTCGCGAGGATCTGAAGACGGCCTGGAATCGGGTGTCGCAGCAGTCGGCCTCTGAGGCGACGGCAGCGGTAGAGTCGAGGGTACGGATCGAGGCCCTCGAGCGGATCCTAAGCTCTTCCGAACAGGCTGCCTCGAAGCATGAGGAGGCCTCCGCGGGGATGGCGCGCGAGCTAGAGGCGGCGACGGCAGACCTGGCCCGCAGAGAGCGCGAGTCTGCAGAGCTGCGGTGCGAGCTGCAGTCCGCCACCATGTTGCCCGCCGTACGGATTGACACGGACGAGGCCACACGCTTGGTGCAGGCGATGAAGGGGGAGGTGCAGGAAGCGCGATCGGACGCGGCGCGACAGACGGCGGCCGGTGAGATGTGTCGGCGCGAAATGGAGAGCACGAGGCGGGAGCTGCAGGGCGCAGCGGACGAGGCGGAGCGCGGCATGTCGGCTGCGTTGCTGGAGATGCGCCTGCGAGAGCAGAAGCTGCGACAGGAGCTGGACACCGCGGAGGCCGCCGCCGCATACCAAGCGAGTGCAGCGGATGAGGCCAGGCAGCAGGTCGGCCCCTCACGTGCCTCTTCCTGGCTCTTTGCACGGCTTGTGGGGCGGGCGTATGGGGGTTGATCCCCCCATGTGCTTTTTCCTGGCTCTTTGTGCGCCTCGTGGGGCAGGCTTAGGGGGGGTGCGCTTTTCTATCCGGCTCTTTGCGGGGCTCATGGGGCAGGCTTGCGGTGGGTAAGCCCCTCGCACCCTTGCTTTCTCCGACTGTGTCTCAGGGGTCAGCCGGCTCTTTG
>LGRX02029193.1:15260-35696 GCA_001247695.2 Cymbomonas tetramitiformis | reverse complement strand
TTTAATGGTGCTTGCGTTGTGTCACTGGTTCTCACGTTGTGTCACCGGATCTCACGTTGTGTCACTGGTTCTCATGTTGTGTCGCTGGTCCTTGCGTTTTGTCACTGATTCTCACGGTGTGGCACTGGTTCATGCATTTTGTGTCACTGTGAGTGCTTGTAGCGTTGTGTCACTGGTTCTCCCATGATTTTTGCTTGTTCTTTTTCGTTGTCACTGGTTCTCACGTTGTGTCACTGGTTCTCCCATGATTGCTGGTTCTCACGTTGTGTCACTGGTTCTCACGTTGGGTCACCGGATCTCACGTTGTGTCACTGGTTCTCCCATGATTTTGCTGGTTCTGCGTTGTGTCACTGGTTCTCACGTTGGGTCACCGGATCTCACGTTGTGTCCACTAGTCCTTACATTGTGTCACTGGTCCTCGCATTGTCTCACTGGTTCTCGCATTTTGTCGCCGGTCCTCGCATTGTGTCACTGGTTCTCGCATGATTTTGCTGATTCTCGAGTTGTGTCACTCATTTATGTGATGTGTCACTGGTGTAGGAGTCCTGTCACTGACTGTACATGCTGGGTCACTGGTTCTCCCAATTTGTCACCTGTTTTTCTAACGTCGTGTCACTGGTTCTCGCGTTCTCACGTTGTCTGTGTCTCTTCTACTTTTTTCGCCATGTGTCACTTTGGTTCATGTGCGTTGTGTGTCTGGTTCGCCTTATGTCACTGGTTCTCGCCATGTGTCACTGGTTCTCGCCTTATGTCACTAGTCCTCGCCTTATGTCACTGGATTTCGCCTTATGTCACTGGTTCTGCCTCCTTTCAGCAATGCTGGTCCTCGCCTTATGTCACTGGTTCTCGCCTTGTGTCACTGGTTCTCGCCATATGTCTGGTTCTCGCCTTGTCACTGGTTCTCGCCTTGTGTCACTGGTTCTATACATGTGTCACTGGTTCTGCTCATGTGTCACTGGTTCTCGCCTTATGTCACTGGTCCTCGCCTTGTGTCACTGGTTCTCCCAATTTGTCACCTGTTTTTGCGTCGTGTCACTGGTTCTCGCGCGTTCTCACGTTGTGTCACTGTTTTTCGCCATGTGTCACTGGTTCATGCGTTGTGTCACTGGTTCTCGCCTTATGTCACTGGTTCTCGCCATGTGTCACTGGTTCTCGCCTTATGTCACTGGTTCTCGCTGCGTTACTGGGTCTTGGTGCGCAAGCTGCAGCGGAGGAACTCGAGAAACCGGGTTGGAGACCTACGCTTCCGATTGTGAATCACACTGGTCTCAATCTCGACTCTACAGAACGTCTTATTCGATTGCTTAGATTCGACTGACAACCGCTCAACCGCTTGAACAACACGATGCAGAGATGTAACCAGACTCGGTCGCGTACGTTCTATGAGGCGGATGCTGAATGCTGTTTCCACCTGAGGCAAGTCACTCATGGAGAGATTTATGGGCGCGTCCTCAGCACCCGTGGCACAATTGGGAGCCGCAGTTGGACTCGGGAGTCTCGGAAGGATCATATCGGATTCATCTGTTGGCTTCTTCGTGACAGGTGGAGTCAAAGGCAGCTGAGTTAAATGGAGGAGAGTTGCAAATGAAGGGGGACGCGAGGGGCGTGAACGACGGCCTCGGAGCGGAGCTGAAGGCGGTGCAGCTGCACCTCGCGGAGGAGCAGATTGTGGCTCTGCAGGCGGCGCGCGAGACGGCAGCGCTGCGGCAGGAGCTGCAGGCGGTGGAGGCCGGAGCCACGAAGGCGCAGAAGCTTCGTGACGACGCGTTCACAGCCGAGCTGCAGGTAGGCTGCAGCTCTCCCTCGGACGGTTCCCCGGGCGGTCTATTTATAGGGGCTTTGGCGTCGTGGAGGTCGCCCGGCTGACTTGCGCCTCACCGTGCAGGTGCTGCGGCAGCAGAGCCTGAGTGAAGTTGCCGCAGCTGCGGATGCGCGGAACGATTTGGTGGAGCTCCGCCTCCAGCTGGACAGCCGGCAGAATGAGCATCCCGGCCTGGCCGCCGCGTTGGAACAGGCACAGTGCGAGGAGGCAGCGGCGCGGCATGAGATGGCCGAGCTGCAGGCGCAGGTGACGTGGCGATGGGGTGTTGGGCGCCTGTGTCTGCGCAGTGCGTACCGCGCCGGCACACAGCGCCGAGCATTTTATTTTGTTTTGGGATAGGAGGGAAGTGAACTCGCAGGCATGCGGGTTCGAGTACTGATGTAGTAGTAATCCCATCCTGATCCAACATCAACGGCTGCATGCTCCCCCTCTTAACTGCCTGCCGAAGCTGAATTGCGAGCCTTGCTCCATTTTCGTGCGAGCCTTGCTCCACTTTCGTGCGCTGCCATCTGAACATGTGAAGTTGTCGCGGTCTTGTGAGCTGCCTGCTCTTGGAGCAGATGCTGGCGGCAGCGGAGGAGCGCCGGCAGCAGGAGGAGGTGGCAGCGGTGAAGATGAAGTGGCAGCTCTCTGCAGTGCAGAGTGACCTGGAGGCTGTGCAGCGGCTCAGCGCGGAGACGGAGATCGCAGCGGCCCATCAGGTGGAGGGGTTGCAGCGCCAGCTGCAGGCAGAGCGGCGCGAGACCAGCGCAACACAGGCAGAGCTGCGGCGCGAGGCGTGGGAAGCGCGGGAGGAGCTGCACGCCGCAGTGCAGCACGCGCTGGAGGAGGCGGCGGTCCGCCAAAAGGGAGAGCTGCAGGCTGCGTGGAGGAATGCACGTTACGAGGCCACTCTGGCAGCCAACTCGCGGCGACAGGCGAGTCTCAGCTTCCCTTCATATTACCCTGCAGCGCCTCATGATTTGCCAAGCCCAAGAGATGGTGTCTTCTCCACCTTCAGCCTCGGTGCACCATAAGACATTCGGGAGGTGTGAAATGTGTGCAAAGGTGTAGCCTCGAGGCTTTTGAGTTCCGAAAAGCGTGGCCGTGCAAGCGCAGCCGGCTCGAGAAAGCTGTGGGGCTTGCACTGCCATTGAGCAGGTGACGGAGCTGCGCCAAGATGTGCAGAGCGCGTGGGATAGTGTTGGACAAGAGAGCGAGGCGGCGAGCCGGGCGCAGCAAGCTGCTGCTGATCTCCTCGGAGAGGTGCGGCGCGCCGAGGACGCGGCGGCGCACGAGGCGGAGGCGAAGCAGGCGGAAGCGGGGGAGGCCTCCCGTGCACGCCTGCAAGTAGAGGAGCTCGGCGGGGACCTTCGCACGGCGCAGGAGAAGGCGCGAGTCGATGCGAGTGCTGCAGAGGAGGCCAGGCGACGGGTGGAGGTGCTCCGCAACGAGCTGCAAGCCTCACAGACGCGTGCAGGTGACGGCAGCGGCCCGTGTGTGCACGAGCCAGCATCACGCCCTTGAGATGCCCCGGGCACCATGGCGCCCGCAAAGGGTTACAGCCTGGCGGATGGAAGCTGCGCCGCCTTTGCGCGGTGAGGAAGGCGCCGCATTGGGGCGCCGTGTGTGGAGTGACGTGGACGGTCATGAGCAGAGATGCGAGTGAGGGACTGGCTAGTGCTTCCGAGGGGAGTTTCTTGACCCCTCGGTGAGGAAGGGGTTGCCCTTGTTGTGGTTTGGCAGGCACCCTCGCTCGGCTTAACAGCCCGGCCACGCACTATACATATGGTATGCCCCGCTTCCTGGCGTACTCCCCTGAAGCCATTACCGCCCCCTGAAGCTCGTTCGGCACCGGTGCCGGGATCTGGCCTGTGCTTGTGTGTTCGAAGGCGCAGAGATGCAGATCAGCTGTCAGTGGGACACTTGGACTCCCCCCCTCCCTTTCTCCCTCCTTCAACGGCATGCTGCCAAGAATCGATTTGAAGAGGTGATGGAATGCTCAGGGAATGGCGCGGCAATTTACCGAGTTCTGGCCAATCAGGTTATGCGCACCACCTGCTGTCCAAATACAGCAGCGCCAGGCTCACATCATCGGAGGGTGGTTGTCAGCCATGATGCTTGTTGCCGCACAGGGAGCTTGCGCGAGGCTGCCATCAACGGTGATGTGGAACGAGTATTGTGGCTGCTGGAGGAGTGCGGGGCCGACCCGAATCACGAGCTGGAAAACGACTGGGTAAGCGGCTCCGGCGCAGTGAGCCTGTGGGTATCGTGGGAGGGTGCTGAGACGTTAGATTGGGGGGCTGAAGTCATGGGAGGGTGTCGTGAGAGTGGGCGTCCGCGGATGGGGGTGGGAGGGCGTCGAGACGGGAGAGTGACGGACCCGGGGGCGGGATGGGAGAGTGCCGAGGTGAGAGTAGGCGCCCAGGGGTTGGGTTGGGAGGGTGTTGAGGCGTGAGAGCAGGGTAGAAGTCATACCCATATTTGCCAGCCATAGCTGAACGACGTGGGCTCTGGCCGATGATTGGCTGAAAGCCATCATCGTCCGGAACGGATTGAGTGGGTGCCAAAAGTGCAAAGAGTTATGAATCTTTTGCAATTTCTACAAAATTTTCTTCTTAGATAACAAATTTACACCTGTGGCGGGAAATGATCGGCCGTAGCCAAGATCTCGCCACTGGCCGAACCACTTCGGCGAGAAACATCTTCCCTGCGCGAGAGGTGGGGTCCACTGGCGATAGGGAGGTTGTTGAGGCGCTTCCGGGTGATGGGAGAGTGCGATCTGCTGCAGAGCCACAAGACGCCGCTGCAGTGTGCGGCCGCCAATGGCCATCTCAGCTCCGTTGAGGCGCTCCTGCAGGCGGGGGCGCACATCAACGCCCATGACAAGGCGCGCCTGCTCGCCCCCTCTGACCCTTCTTCAGAATGCCGCGTGTTGCTAGGTCTATGGTGATATGATGCTGATGAATGGTGGCGTGGCCACCGCTTTCGAAGCGGTTTTGCGGTGGCATTGTCTGTTTCCTTGATGTCCGTGGCGCAACGCTGTGGGGCTGGGAGGTGCTCCGCATGGTTGGGCTACCTCGCCGAGAGATCTGTGCGCGGGTGCAGAGCTCTCGGGTGGCTGAGAGATGGGTTGGGGTGAGTGGGCATGGAAGTCCCGGATGGTTGCAGAAAAACCGGTCAGCTCTGCACTGGGCCGCTTGGTGGGGACATGCCGAAGTGGCCAAGCTGTTGTTGCGGTGTGGGGCGGATGCCCTGGTGAACGCCCACACCATGGGGCACAAGACCGCTTTGCACTGGGCTGCCGCAAGAGGGCATGCTAAGGTAGTTGCGGTGCTGATACATGCCGGCGCCGACGTCAACGCGAGGGGAGAAGATCAGAACACACCACTCCATTGGGCTGCGGAGGAGGGTCACCATAGTGTAGTGAGCGCACTCTTGCAGGCGGGGGCAGACGTGGACATGAAGGGTGAAGGGAAAAACACAGCGCTGCACTATGCGGTGTGGGGCGGCCACAGTTGCACGGTAGCTGCATTGCTGCAAGCTGGGGCGTCAGTCGAGGTGCACAACAAAGACCATTACACACCGATGCATTGGGCCGCCTCCGAGGCCCAGCTCGAGGTTGCTGAGGTGCTGCTCCAAGCCGGGGCTGAGATTTGCACCCCCAACCGGCTTGGGGTATCTCCTTTGCAGCTGGCAGAGCGGAATGGTATACAGGTGGTGAGCAAGCTGCTTAGTATGAGCCCACATCCCGCAGGAGATGTTGTGCCGGTAAGGGGCAACACTCCAAGCAATGAGGTTCAAATAGGCACCCCAGCTGGGAGGCTTGGCACTCGCTAGCATCCTACAATTGGCTCAGTGCGTCTAATGCACAAATTTCTCTGAGCTCACGTTCCAAGACCATGGGTAGATTGTGTATTTATTGCACATCAATTCATTTTGTGTAGCCATGCTTTGTGGCAATTGATGGGTATAAAATATGCTTAGAAAACGTGGTTGAGGCAATTCATGAGATAATGAACAGCACCATGCAGTACCGGTTTCTGCATGTGTGAAATTCAGTGTAAGAAAAAAATCCATCCATGCTGAATTAGAATGTGTGTGTGGGTGTGTCCAACCAGGTTGATTTGCTTTTCACATCCACTGGGATGATGATGGGCTGGCTTTTGTTGGCCGATCTCATGCCGTTCAGTGTGTGTGTGTGTCCAACCAGGACACACACATGGTCGATGGATGGACCAACAGGTCCCATCCATCGACCGGGAGCCACTGGGGGGCATGCCAGCAGGGTCCGCTTACTCCGTAACCCAGAGACCAACAGTTGTTTGGCGAGGATCGGTCACATCGTATCATCTTTCCATGCTGCTTTGCATCTGGGTTGGGATTATGTATGCGTTTGTGGTATCTTGTCACGGCCCCGCCCTGCTCTTGATTTGCTTCTCACATCCACTGGGATGATGGTGGGCTGGCTTTTGTTGGCCGATCTCATGCCGTTCAGTGTGTGTGTGTGTGTGTGTCCCTGTGGTACCTTTCTGACGGGAGCTGCCTCTTTGAGGGCGTCGGGGATTTGTCTGCGGCTTGCTCTTTCTCTGTCCAGTGCCTTGGGGCTTTTTCACCTGCCGGGGAACTGGTGATCAACGGCCACGTTGTGGGGTACTGGCGTCTCGTTGTTAACGGGGACGGCCACTGAGGAGTTTGGAGGTTGAGGTGTGGCTGTCCCTGTGGTACCTTTCTGGCGGGCACTGCCTCTTTGGGAGTGTCGTGGATCCGTCTGATGCTTGCTCCCTCTCCGTGTCCAGTGCTTCACGGTGATAACATGTGCCGGGGGACTCGTGTTCTTTGACCCAGATGTGAGGTATTGGCGCGTCGCTGTGAACGGGGACGAGCGTCGGGTGGAAGTAGGTTTCCGGTTGGGAAGTGGTTATCCCTGTGGTGCCATTCTGGCGGGCACTGCCTCTTGGAGAGCTCGGTGGATTCGTCTGCCTTTGCTGTAAGGAGAGGCAGAGGGTGGTGAAGTCCACGTTCTGTGTTTTCCCTAGATTTTTGCAGGGAGCACATAGGTGCGCGTATATTTTTAGTTTTTACCATTGGGTGTCCGTGCCGTGTGGTGTGACTGCATTCATGGCATAACCATGGACCAGCGGGTCCCATCCATCGACCGTGAGCCACTGGGGGGCACGCCAGCAGGGTCCGCTTACTCCGTGACCCAGAGACCAACAATCGTTGGGCGATTATCGGTCACATCGTATCATCGTTCCATGTTGCTTTGCATCTGGGTTGGGATTATGTACAGTATGCGTTGGCGGTATCTTGTCACGGTCCCACCCTGCTCCTGATCTGCTTCTCACATCCACTGGGATGATGGTGGGCTGGATTTTGACATTTTGTCGGCTGATATCATGCCATTCTGTGCGCGCGCGTGTGTGTGTGTGGCTTTTGATGTTGCTTAATGCAGGACTCCTCAAACTTTGATAACTTGATGTTCTATCTCCCAACTTCTACCCACCACAGCAGCTTCCAGTGCATTTTGAATCTAGCTGGTATCCGCGTCCAAGCAGGATCGCAAAAGCAATACCGGTATGCAAATCCGGTTGCAAGCTGCGTCCCCAAAAGCTGCGTGATGCACCCTCACGTACCTGAGGGTAAAAAGTTCGTCAGTGATTAAAAAGAACGAGCGAGTGTAAAGCAAACTGTTCAAGCAAACTAGGCAAAAATAAGAGCGTGCGTTAGATAGAAAACGACGAACAATCCCGATCCGTTCATCTGGGTCGGCATACGATTAGATCACCTTCCATACTCGTAAAGCGACTTTACATGTCGAAGGCGTATAACACAGTAGCATGTTCAACAAAGACCGGTGATGATCCCGCCGGGGGAGGCCCCCGCAGACGCGATGCTACTTCTCCTAACACAGCAGACGCAGTGCGCGGCTTCTTCAACATAAATTGCAAGATATTAAACATATTACTCGTGTGCAGAGCATCAGATTCCAACAACGCGCAAAAACGTCGGAGTAAAAAATTGTCAAAACCGAAAAGAAACCGAGCCAGCAGCACTGACGCAAAAAGGAAATGCGATCAGACAGACTTCGAAGGCTTCACACGATGGCGGACAAAAACACCAACGCTCTCACCGCCCGCAAACATCCTGCAACATACACAGGAAGCAGCCTTCCGGTCGCTGTCATCCCCCAAACCGGTCTTCTGGCTTCGGAAATACGATGCTATCTCTTTGAAGAAACAAAGGCAGTGGAATTTGCTTCACCGTCCAGCCAGTAAAAGTCCAGGACGCAAGTCATCGTCACCGCGACATTCTGCGTGATCAAGCCTGGGTTCGTGGCCGCCGTCGTCTGGGCCATCGAGCAGCAGGAGGACATCTCCTCGATGGACGGCGTCCCAAAGGAGTTCTCCGAGGAGGTCTTGGCCCTTGCTACCTGTGAGGATGAGCAGAGCTACCAGACTCTGGCGGCTCTCGCTGGCATCGAGCTTGTGGAGGGTGACGGCCTTCCCCCGGTTGAGGACGATGAATGACTGGCCGGCGACCAGTCCCTGACCCTGCCCTTCGGGGAAGTGAGGTCATACCCTGATGATCAGACCCTCTCCGCCCTGGAGAAGCGGTCAGAGCCAGTGGAACCCCGACGCGCACGAGGACGTAGAGATCCTTGGGGCCATCGACCTCATCCCAAGAGCGTGGCCTTCACCTCTGGAACCCGCTTGCGACGCACCTACCGCTCAGCTGGTGCCCCATCGCTGCCGAGGGATGACCTGACCAGCCACCCCCTTGCAGAAAGCGCCCCTTTCGACGAGCCGTCTCTACCTCTCGATGATGGCCCTGCTTACACGCAGGCAAGGATCGAGGGTCGAAGGGGGCGGCGAGTCCCCCGGCACAGACCCCCCATTATGGGCAGCAACCTTGGAGAGCCCCGCGATCTTCGCCCCCAACCGCGTGCTGTCCTACCATTACCCAATTATCAGTCCAACCTCGCGGACCCGCGAAAGAGGCTAACTGCGTGGCACTGGAAGAGGGAACTGTACTCCCTCCCTCTCGAGGTCGCCATGCAAAAGGTTCGCAGAGCTCTACGTAAATCCCCGGAGGCTGCCAAAGCCCTGGTGGATAAGATGTGGGAGCGCACCCGTAGCCGCATACGCTCTGGGAGTCGATCGCCAAAGGAGCACGTGAACCACGCCAACCAGCTGGCGGAGAGAATACGCATTGCCCGCGAGCCTCAAGATCGCAGGGAGGGCCATCAGCGCATAGCATTGTGGCACCTCCTCTCACACGACGGCCGCCAGCAAGTCCTCGAGTCCCCTAGCGCCAGTTCCTCCGACCTCTACGCGGCTTGGAGGGAGCTGTCGCCCGCCGAGCAGCTGGAGGCGATCGCCACTTCGAGCCCAGACTCTTCCCCCGGTAACAGGCTGTGGGAAAAGGAGGGCGTGCGAAGAGCAGCAGTGAGATCTTCGGCATCTCTCTGCACCCAGGACACTGAAGTGGGCACGATACCCGGGACAGCGGGAGACGTGGGCCTACCTGGTGCCTGGTGCAGTCTACACGCAGTACACCAGTGCAAGATGAGGAAGCTGGGTCCCAGCCCCTTGGGAGCATCCCCTCCGCCATCCCCGCTGGTCGAGCCCACGACAGAGACGACATCTTCGCACCATGACAACGCGCCGACTACACCGGGAGGAAACCTTGAAGGTTCATCCGACTGCGCACGATCTTCGCCTGAAGTGGCAGAGGAAACCTCTACATCCAGCTCGCTTTGCTTCACCCAGCAGATGACCACCGTTAGGACGCACGAAGCAGAAGAAGCGCCGTCCCGTCTAGACAGCCACCCCATCGCTGAAGACCCCGAGGTGATGGAGGAGGAGCCCTCAGTCGATTCGCTCTGCTACACCCAGCAGATGGCAGCAGCTGGGACCCCTGAGGCGAGAACTGATCACCAGAGCTCCCACCAACTCGCCCACAACTTCCCCACTAGCAGCCCTCGGCATGACGAGGATCCCCTCACCCATAGCAGTCTCACCAACAGCGTCGCTATCCATGTGAGCCCCACAGCAACTCAGCAAGCGACACTACCCACGTGGGCCCCACAGTAAGCGGCACTACCCATGTAAGCCCTACCACCAGCGGCACCACTCATGTGAGCCCCACTACCAGCAGCACCACCCATGTGAGCCCTACCACCAGCGACACCACTCATGTCAGCCCCACCTCGAGCGAATGCACTTCAACGGGTACCCTGCTGACGGCGAGTGTAGACAACCTCGTCAGCCACCCGACTGAAGATGTTGACTTGCTGGATGAGGAGTTCTACGCCGCGTGTAGGCAAACGTTGGAGGAATGCCGCGAGGCCTCGGACAACCTTCTCCCCAACCTTAAGTGCAAAAGCATACGCACGGATGGGGGAGTTCAGTGGAAGACCGACATTGAGGGTACTCTCGCAGCGGCGCATGACGAAGAAGGACCGCTGCTGCTGGTGTTCTATGCAACCCTCAGAGGGCACACGGTCAAGGTGCTGATCGACTCGGGGGCCTCTGACAACTTTATCTCGGAGCAGAGCGCCAAGCGATGTGGCCTCACGACACGGGCTGGCTCCGAGATGCGAGTCACCTTAGCGGATGGATCTGTAAAGATCACTGGCGCCACCGCGTACGCCAAGTTTAACACGCACACCACTACGGGCACCTATACGGAGAACGCCCTTGCCCTTCGAATCCTACCTCTGGGCATACAAGTGGATGTTATCCTTGGCGGAAGGTGGTTGCGCAGTCACTCTCCTGTCACTCTGGGCTATGAAGGGAATGGTTCCGTCTCCTTCCTCAGGAAGTCCCGCGGTGGTAAGATTGGGGATCGCGTCACCATCACAGGCTGCTCTCCTGGGAAAGCATCTGAAGATAAGTCTCCAAAGGGCACGGCTTGTGCGGGATTAGTGGACGAGGTGTTCCTGACCCCCGCCCAGTTGAAGAAGTACTTGGTGTACGCGGAGACGCAGAAGCTGCGCGGCAACGATGACCCGGGGATACAACCCGCCTGGCTCATGATGGCCGAGAAGTCCCACGGCGGGTGATACGACTTCTGCCTTTGCAGCCACGGCTATCGACTCTGAGGACGCCGAACCTGCTGCGGATACTGAAGACGCAGAAGTGGGCCCCGAGTGGACCCTCAAATTTCAGGACTTCTGGGGTGAGGAGTACAAGAAGGAGATGACGACTGCTCTACCAAACATTGATGGACTCAGACATGATCCCCAAGATGAGGCCAACATCAACCTGGACCCTGAGCTGAGCAAGAAGGGGCCGCCCTGCCAGCGCATCTACAAGAAGTCAGCAGAGGAACTCCGCCAACTTCGAGAGCGCGTTGAGACCTTGATGTCCAAGGGCTACATCCGACCCTCGTCCAGCCCCTATGCAGCTCCCTGCCTGATGGTCCCCAAACCAGGGAACCCCAAGGAGCTGCGACTGGTGATCGATTACCGGCTTCTTAACCGCCAGACAGTGAAGGACAAGTACCCCCTTCCAGACATCCAGATGATGTTCGACGAGATGCAAGGTGCGAAGTTCTTCTCCTCATTCGACGCGGTGGATGGCTTCTGGCAAGTCCCGATGGCTCCAGGAGACGTCGAGAAGACCGCCTTCACCACCCAGATGGGGTCATATGAGTGGTTGGTCATGCCACAGGGACTGCAGAACTCGCCATCTCAGTACCAGCGACGAATGCAGCGGGCTCTGGGTCATCTCCCCTTTGTCCGGATCTTCATTGATGACGTGGTCGTTTTCAGCAACACCGCCGCAGAGCACTACGAACACGTCAAGCAGTTGCTCCTGACGTGCAGGGAGAAGGGCGTCTTCCTCAAGAGGTCCAAGTATCAACTGTTGAAGAAATCCTTGCGGTTCCTTGGTCACTGCATTTCCGCGGATGGCTGCAGACCCCAACACGACAAGGTGGCCGCAGTGAGAGACTGGCCAGAGCCGGAGACGGTTACCCACGTCAGGCAATTCCTGGGCTTGGCGGGGTATTACCGCAGATTCATTCACTGCTTCTCCGAGATCGCTCAGCCCCTCACCCGGCTAACCAAATCGGACGTACCCTGGGAGTGGGGTCCCATGCAGCAGTGGGCCTTCGAGGAACTGAAGAAGGCTCTTACCTCAGCACCAGTTCTCGCCTTACCCAACATTAAGGGTGCTGCAGACGGCACAGCACCTTTCGTGGTGCAGACGGACGCCAGCGGCATCGCCCTTGGGGGAGTACTGATGCAAGACAACGGAGATGGTCTCGGCCTGCGCGTGATAGCATTGGGTGTCACGTTCGAACCCAAACCCAAAACATCTGCCTTAGAAATAAATTGCGCGTTTCGCGCACAAGTAACTTGAAGCCTTGAGCTTCTGGTAACTTAAATATATGTACCATGGTAGTATTCGTGCCAAGTTTCGTGCTCTAGGACGCACGGGAAGCCCTCGGCTGTTTGGCATATTTGGGTTTGGGTGTCACGTTCGAACCCAAACCCAAAGGCAAAGGCATAGGACAGTTTCGTAGATTCTGTCCCGATGCCTTTGCAACCTCGCTTGCTAACTCACATTACAATGAATATTCAACATTCAAGCGTTGGATACCCCACGCCAACGGGAAGCGCTCGGCTGATTTGTTATTTGGGTATGCGCACCCAAATGACAAAAAACGCATCTTTGAAACTCGTTAGTTTCAAAGATGCGTGGCCGATGCCTTCGTGCTTATGTGTGTTAATCCATATGAAACATTCCATGAATAAATGTGAATATCCCGCACAAACGGGAAGCGCTCGGCCGTTTTGTAAAATTAGGGTGCACCCAAAATACAAAACGCATCTTTGAAACTCGGAAGTTTCAAAGATGCTTGCCGGTCGCGTGCAGCGGTAAAAGGCAAGTCAAAGGGTTTAGGATATAAAAGAAGTACAGGGGCCTTTTTTTCAAGCAGAACACGCCGTGAGTGTCTATTACAACGGCGCCCACCATTATCACAAGCGAGACAAACCTTCTTAAAGCTTTTTGGAGGCTTCCTCATGATGGCACCAGCGGGAACGAGAGCGTTTGACATGTGTGCACATTATTTGAACACGAGTCGTGAAAAGGACCACCGGTCATAGCCGGATGACATCAAGAAAACTTATTCTAAATTCAACATGAAAACGGGTTATTCTAAAATTATGGAAACTTAATCTAAATTAATTATTTTTCCGCCTGGTTGCCTGCCGTCACTCGACTGCTCGGTTGTTCTACTGTCCCATTTTACAGCTGTCGAGAGACTCTCGACAACTGTAACATGGGACAGTCGAGACACTGGTAAATAATCTACAGTTTACACAGTTCGTGTGTTCGATTGCTCGACTGCTCATCATTCATCTCTAAGACACCTCTCCCGACTTAGCTTGTTAACTGCCTATATAGGCAAAGATGGCGAGACCGACCGCACCCGTGAAAGAGACTGCCACAAAGTTCTTGTGGTGGTTCGTTCGTGTATTCAAAGACGGCAAGGATGGCCCGCTGCTAGATCCTGGAGCTAACGGGAATAGCAAGCAACACTGCCGATGCCTATTTTGCGGCAGCACTTTTGCTGCTCAAATTCCTCGCATCGCATTGTTATATGATAACGTAAGTGATATATCATATATGAAGTCTAGTATGAAGTGACGCAACTGAGTGTAGACGGTAGAGGATGCCCAGTGTTAAGGTCGAAATAACATGACGTTCTACTTGTTCACACCATACGGCGAATTATATCGCGATTCCTCGCAGAGAGGAAAGTCCGCATCTTGTCTCTTTAATATAATATCATACCCGCCCAGACATCTGATACTCGATTTCATCGTCTTTCTGATCCCGATGCGAATCCGACCATCCCCCGAGGGTCTGACTAAGTACCACGATGACTACCCCACAGTACTGTCATACTACTATAGTGTCATACTATCATACTGTCATACTATCATACCCCGGACATCTGGTACTCATTCTCATCGTGATTTCAAGCCCAATTTCACTGTCATCGTGTCAATCCCAGATTACTCCCGATGACCCACACGCACACGCACAGACATATCGGCTCACGCTGTGCCTCCGGGCACACCGCGGATTCTTCGACAGAGCCAGGGGTGAGAAAGCGACTTGCTATTAACCATGTGGAGGACTTTGCGCGAGCTTCGTTGGAGATGCTCCTACGGACCGGGGTCAAGAAGAACCTGCACCAAGACATATCACAGACCAGCCAGTAGACGACACGATGATAGACTATAACTGTAAAACGCGATTGACATCGTTGGCTATCGCAGTTCACCCGCCTGTTGTAGTTGTGTCGCGTTCGGGTTGTAGAGCTCTACGCGCGCGCTTCACAATCGGATTATCTCATATCGTAATCGTAGATACTATCCTACCATATGAATCTCATAATGATAAGCGAACGTCAAATACTATCCGACCTTTGCAAGCTTGCAACGATGTCAGAGTCGATAGTGATAGTCAGATGTGTGTGCGCGCGCGTTGTACATATGCAGCACATCATATTAGTGCTCTCTCTCTCTCTTGTCGGGTTCCTCGTGGTTGTTGCACTTGCTTTGGGGTTGGTGTTCGTAGGCCATGTAAGATACAGGCACCTGGATGTGAACTAGGACAGTCACTGGGTAGGCGTAGGTGATGACATGTGGCTGTCCTTGTGATACCTTTTTGCGGGTATCGCATCTTTAGGAACGCCGAGGATCTGTCCGAAACTTGCGCACTTTGGTATCTGGGACCTCATGATTATTGCAGTTACCGAGGTAGGACTCGCGTACATTGGTTATAATGTAAGGTGTTGGCACCTCGGTGTGAACGGAAAGGACCATTGGCTGGAAGTGGGTGATGGGATGTGGCCATCCATCTTGTACATTTCAGGCGGGTACTGCCTCTTCAAGAGAACCCAAGATTCTTGGTCCTAAACTTATTCTCTTTCATGTCCGGTACCTCGGGGTCAGTGCACTTGCTGGGGGGGGTTGTTCATTGGCCACGATGTGAGGTAGCGCCTCTGGGACTGCTGTTTCTGTGATTCTGTGACTACTTTCTGTGACTACTTTCTGTGACTACTTTCTGTGACTACTTTCTGTGACTACTTTCTCTCCCTCTGTCTATGTAGATAGCAACGGAATTAGTATGCAGACTTTCCCGGTACTGAGGAACAGTGGACGGGATCTGTAGGTGGTATGGATACATACCAGCACAGTCAAGGAATCCCACATGAAACATCCACAAACTGACACAGGGGTCGGATGCTGCCGGCTGCAGTGAAATGTATACTTGGATTTACAAGTGCTAGGGTTTACGAGCGTCCAAAGAGAAGGCGGTTCATTCTGCAACTCCGTGTTCACGAAGGATACACGAATACATATTCGCGATACAGTTGAGCTCACCCAAAAGGTTCGAGAAGGCCGCCCAGTACTGCACCCGCAATCTATTTAAAGCAATGTTGAAACCTAAGTGGTTAAAGAGGGCATGTGTCTTCCCCATAGCTATGTGTCCATGTGTCGTTTTTTTATGATGTGGCGTCTTCGAAGACATATGCATAGGTCATAAATGCGCCGCTTCTAGTTTTCGTGATCAGGAGGCAGTTAGGTACTAGATTCTGCCGAGTGCTAGATTCGCGCGTTGCTCGATGCTGCTTCGTTTCGAAAGCCTTGAAAACTGTTTTGCGGTCACCTCGTTCTCATCTCTTGCTGAACAGTCTAACATAAGTGCTGCCCTGATCTATCCCATGAAAGATCGCCAAACGGTGTGCCGTTTCCAAATACAACGGACATCGATCCTAAGCACAAGAGAAGTATGACCGATATCCGGTGGCACAAAACACTCCTCAGCTTCTCTTTCCACAGGGTGAACATAGCATGAAAATAGATCTTGCATTGGCAGTTAAGCTGATACTGCGAGAGGGACGGCAAGGTTTGTCCACGAGTCTGCCTGGTCTTGAACGCCATCTGCGTAATGTGCAGCGACTTCGCTGGCAGAAGTCGGCAAGAGCAGAAACACCACATTGAGAGAGCGAACGTGACAATTCTGAAAACTCTGCTTACATCAAGATTATCGCTGTTTATATACTTCGACTTTACCTAAATCAAGTGGAAGGTGAACGATGTTGTGATAGCAACTAGCAACTATCGCAATAAACGCAACGGTTGAGGATCGTGCTCAAGCACCTCCCAGTCTGTGCATCTCGGGACCTAGCAAATGTTGCAACCAGCTTCTTCCAGAGATACGCCCGAGCTTTCGTCCATCTTTACGCTCGGATGCTGCTTGAGAACAGGCTGGAGGGCCTCCATACCGGCGTCTCCGAAATCGTTTGTTAGCAAATTGATACTCTGCAGCGTAGTGTTATGCTCCAAGGCAAAAGCCAGAGACAGTGCGCCCTCATCCCCAATAGCGTTAGCTCGTAGGTTGAGATGAAGGAGCGCACAGTCTTGGGATAAAGCCATGGCCAGTGCCATGCAACCGTGATCTCCCAAATTGCAAGAGTGCAGGTCTATCGAGGTGAGCGTTTTGTTCTGCGATATTGCGTGAGCAAGTGCCACGCCGCCATCAACGCCAAAGTTATTTGCACTGAGATCGACGGCACATATGGTGCTGTTCTCTGCTAAACAGTCCGCGAGCGCACTCGCGCCGACCGCGGAAATGCAGTTACAGCTCAGATCCAGTCGCGTGATGGTTGTGTTATGCCTAAGGACTTCAGAGAGTTCCTTTGTCCCAACGTCACCAAGAGACTTCACTGACATATTGACACTTTTCGTGGCACTTGACTTAAGGGACTCGATCAGGTGCCTCCACCTGTAACTTCCACAGGCATCCTGAGGACGCACATTCGACATCCTCGCACAGCTATTGTTGTTTGCGAAGCTGTGTTGTCGAATTTGAGTGTTTTCGCTTCGCTCTTAAGCGCACTCGAAGAAGTCACGTCGGTTTGCGTGAGAACGAAGCGAAAGTCAAATCGAGAAGTGGTCCAAGTTTTTTTTTTTTAGCCAAATGAGATACAACGAGCGGCACCCTTGCGTGAAACGTGAAAGCGAATAACACAAACACTCCCTCCCGCCTGACTACTGTAGAGCTCTAGTCCTAGCGTCACACGACAAGCGAGGGTCTCATCTCATCTCAGGTCAAGGATCTAGGATCAAGGATGGTCAAGCGAAGGTCGAAGGTGCTGACCAGGGGTGTGGGGTTATATAACTTTTGGGGTTATTTAGGGTTATACCTGGGTTATAGTTATATAACCCATAACCCGTCCAAAAAGCCCGAAAATGAGGTTATACTTATCCTCAATATAACCCTGGTATAAGGGTTGTATTGAGGGTATATATAACCCTAAGAGTATGACCGACGCACATGCGTCAGTGTTCGAGGAGGCGCCATGTGGCACGTCGGCACGGCATAGCCATGATTGCAGTGTCACCGAAGAGTACAACAATACCGAAATCGAAGAGGCTGATTTCCTTTGGCTGATCACTTTGAGGAGGTCTTAATCGCTAATGATCTTGTGGACCTCGCGATGGCCGAGACCTTTGACGAATGAGTTTTCAATAGGGAAGGGTTGTTGACGGGAAAGCTGCTGGAGTCAGTGCACCGTAGGTCATAACTTGCATGACTCCGTTCGACCGTACCAGTACTCGTACGGTACTTGGTGACAGATACCTAGGTCACAGATGCATTATGGCCCCCCCTCGCTCCGTTCGGCGTTCGGACGCCCGTTAGGCGCGAGGGGGGGCACCTAACTACGTTGATCAAAAGACAGACGCGCGAGCCACGTCGGACGATACAGTCGAATTGCCCATATATGTATGCTATTTGCCAAATCTGTAACGCTTGTCATGTCACGCATGACATGTAATGCATGACATGTTACGCATGACATGTTATGTTACGCTATCCCGTGACACAGTAAAATGGTCTCGGAAGACAGACGCGCGAGCCACGTCGGACGATACAGTCGAATTGCCCATATATGTATGCTATTTGCCAAATCTGTAACGCTTGTCATGTCACGCATGACATGTAATGCATGACATGTAATGCATGACATGTTACGCATGACATGTTATGTTACGCTATCCCGTGACACAGTAAAATGGTCTCGGAAGACAGACGCGCGAGCCACGTCGGACGATACAGTCGAATTGCCCATATATGTATGCTATTTGCCAAAGGGAAGGGTTATACGCGCTGGAATTCACACGTCGTTTCCGTCTCAATCCCGGAAAAATTCTGAACCAGCGTGACGGTCATATCGTCTCGCATCGTCTCGCGTGTCATCGTGAATTTAATTTCCAGGATTATTAAAACAGATAATCAATTTATCTTCCATCGATATCGCGGATACGATTACCGTTGGCGCTGGCGTTGACTAGCTCAACCATAAAGCGCTCGCTGCGACATCCACTGCTCATAATTTTCTCAACGTTCCTTCGTCTCATGGCCGGAACATTGTTTTATGTGCAGGGATTGCGGAAGTGTTTGGCTGTTTTTATTTTTCAATTCGTTTATTGCATATATGCGAACTCACGGTATTCGGTGTGTGCAGCTTGTGTCGCAGGTTTTCCGATGGCGAGGAGAGACGCACCTTTTTGAGATGTGGAAGTCTAGGGCAACCTAGCTTGGGATGATACCCAACCACATCGGACTTACTTTGTTTTCATATTTTAATCTACTCACCTTGGATATGCATACAAACTTTGAGGAGCATCGAGGTGGGATAAGTTTTAGACTGATTTATCTTTTTGGGTTTGTGGCGCCATCGCGACCTCTTGGGATGTGGAAGTCAAGGTTGAGCATGCCAACCTTGCTTGGGTTCGAACCCAACCACATCGAAGTCTGAGTCCTTGTGCTTCAGGAAACTGAAATATGTATATCCTAGCAATATTTGTGGAAAGTCTCGTGCGCTAGAACGCACGGGAAGCCCTTGGCTGTTTGGCATGTATTGGGTTTGGGTCCATTCGAGCCCAAACCCAATAAATCTGCCAAAGAAATAAACTGATCATTTCGCGAACAATGTTTCTCAGTCCTTGAGCTTCAGGAAACTTAAAGAGATACATCTCGAGAATATTTGTGGAAAGTCTCGTGCGCTAGAACGCACGGGAAGCCCTTGGCTGTTTGGCGTGTATTGGGTTTGGGTACATTCGAGCCCAAACCCAATAAATCTGCCAAAGAAATGAACTGTTCGTTTCGGGCACAGTGTATGCCAGTCCTTGAGCTTCAGGGAACTTAAATGTATATATCTCGACAATATTTGTGGAAAGTCTCGTGCGCTAGAACGCACGGGAAGCCCTTGGCTGTTTGGAATATATTGGGTTTGGGTACATTCGAGCCCAAACCCAATAAATCTGCCAAGGAAATAAACTGTTTGTTTCGCAAACAATGTATCTCAGTTCTTGTGCTTTAGGGAACTTGAAGACATATATCTTGGCAAAATATAAGCGTAGTTTCGTTTGCTAGGAAGCACGGGAAGACCTTGACTGTTTGGCATTTGTTGGTTTGGGTACATGAAAACCCAAACCCAAAAAGCTCTTTGTCATGAAGTGACCTTCTCGTGCATACTTGACGACAATCCTTGCGCGCATGATGGTGAACTAATATTACTCCCAGCATATTTAGTGCAAAGTTTCGTGCGCTAACACAGAGGACTTCGATGTGGTTGGGTTCGAACCCAAGCAAGGTTGGCATGCTCAACCTTGACTTCCACGCCCCAAGAGATCGCGATGACGCCATAAACCCAAAAAGATAAATCAGTCTCTAACTTATCACACCTCGATGCTCCTCAAACTTTATATGCATATTCAAAGTGAGTTGAATAAAACGTGAGAACAAGGTTGGTCCGATGTGGTTGGGTGTGATCCCAAGCTAGGTTGCCCTAGACTTCCACACCTCAAGAAAGCGCGCCCCTCCTCGCCATCGGAAAACCTGCGACACAAGCTGCACAAAATGAGTATCGTGAGTTGGCACATATGCATATTCAAACTGAAAAATAGAAGCAGCCAAACACTTCCGAAATCCCTGCGCATAACACAGCAGCCACGACATCGTTCCGCCCATGAGGCGAAGCGAAGGACCGTTGAGAAAATTATGAGCAGTAAATGTTGGTGCGCAGCTCTTTATCCTTGAGCTAGTCAACGCCAACGACAATCGTATCCGCGATATCGATGGAAGATAAATAGATGATTTGTTTTAATAATCCTGGAAATTAAATTCACGATGACACGCGAGACGATGCGAGACGATATGACCGTCACGCTGGTTCAGAATTTTTCCGGGATTGAGACGGAAACGACGTGTGAATTCCAGCGCGTATAACCCTTCCCTTTGCCAAATCTGTAACGCTTACGCTTGTCATGTCACGCATGACATGTAATGCATGACATGTTACGCATGACATGTTACGCTATCCCGTGACACAGTAAAATGGTCTCGGAAGACAGACGCGCGAGCCACGTCGGACGATACAGAAGTCTGAAGTGCCGCGGCCTAAAAAAAAATACGGCTACGATTCCCATGCGAAATGCGATGGTGGGATGGCATGGCATGGCATGGCATGCTGACGTGACCATGACAGTCGAATCGAAAATCGCAAATTCAGATGTGCAGCCACGCAAATGACATGAC
>LGRX02029193.1:0-14767 GCA_001247695.2 Cymbomonas tetramitiformis | reverse complement strand
TCCTTGTGCTTCAGGAAACTAAAATATGTATATCCTAGCAATATTTGTGGAAAGTCTCGTGCGCTAGAACGCACGGGAAGCCCTTGGCTGTTTGGCATGTATTGGGTTTGGGTCCATTCGAGCCCAAACCCAATAAATCTGCCAAAGAAATAAACTGATCATTTCGCGAACAATGTTTCTCAGTCCTTGAGCTTCAGGAAACTTAAAGAGATACATCTCGAGAATATTTGTGGAAAGTCTCGTGCGCTAGAACGCACGGGAAGCCCTTGGCTGTTTGGCATGTATTGGGTTTGGGTACATTCGAGCCCAAACCCAATAAATCTGCCAAAGAAATGAACTGTTCGTTTCGGGCACAGTGTATGCCAGTCCTTGAGCTTCAGGGAACTTAAATGTATATATCTCGAGAATATTTGTGGAAAGTCTCGTGCGCTAGAACGCACGGGAAGCCCTTGGCTGTTTGGAATATATTGGGTTTGGGTACATTCGAGCCCAAACCCAATAAATCTGCCAAGGAAATAAACTGTTTGTTTCGCAAACAATGTATCTCAGTTCTTGTGCTTTAGGGAACTTGAAGATATATATCTTGGCAAAATATAAGCGTAGTTTCGTTTGCTAGGAAGCACGGGAAGACCTTGACTGTTTGGCATTTGTTGGTTTGGGTACATGAAAACCCAAACCCAAAAAGCTCTTTGTCATGAAGTGACCTTCTCGTGCATACTTGACGACAATCCTTGCGCGCATGATGGTGAACTAATATTACTCCCAGCATATTTAGTGCAAAGTTTCGTGCGCTAACACAGAGGACTTCGATGTGGTTGGGTTCGAACCCAAGCAAGGTTGGCATGCTCAACCTTGACTTCCACGCCCCAAGAGATCGCGATGACGCCATAAACCCAAAAAGATAAATCAGTCTCTAACTTATCACACCTCGATGCTCCTCAAACTTTATATGCATATTCAAAGTGAGTTGAATAAAACGTGAGAACAAGGTTGGTCCGATGTGGTTGGGTGTGATCCCAAGCTAGGTTGCCCTAGACTTCCACACCTCAAGAAAGCGCGCCCCTCCTCGCCATCGGAAAACCTGCGACACAAGCTGCACAAAATGAGTATCGTGAGTTGGCACATATGCATATTCAAACTGAAAAATAGAGGCAGCCAAACACCGTTCGGCGTTCGGACGCCCGTTAGGCGCGAGGGGGGGCACCTAACTACGTTGATCAAAAGACAGACGCGCGAGCCACGTCGGACGATACAGTCGAATTGCCCATATATGTATGCTATTTGCCAAATCTGTAACGCTTGTCATGTCACGCATGACATGTAATGCATGACATGTAATGCATGACATGTTACGCATGACATGTTATGTTACGCTATCCCGTGACACAGTAAAATGGTCTCGGAAGACAGACGCGCGAGCCACGTCGGACGATACAGTCGAATTGCCCATATATGTATGCTATTTGCCAAAGGGAAGGGTTATACGCGCTGGAATTCACACGTCGTCTCCGTCTCAATCCCGGAAAAATTCTGAACCAGCGTGACGGTCATATCGTCTCGCATCGCATCGTCTCGCGTGTCATCGTGAATTTAATTTCCAGGATTATTAAAACAGATAATCAATTTATCTTCCATCGATATCGCGGATACGATTACCGTTGGCGCTGGCGTTGACTAGCTCAACCATAAAGCGCTCGCTGCGACATCCACTGCTCATAATTTTCTCAACGTTCCTTCGTCTCATGGCCGGAACAGTGTTTTATGTGCAGGGATTGCGGAAGTGTTTGGCTGTTTTTATTTTTCAATTCGTTTATTGCATATATGCGAACTCACGGTATTCGGTGTGTGCAGCTTGTGTCGCAAGTTTTCCGATGGCGAGGAGGGACGCACCTTTTTGAGATGTGGAAGTCTAGGGCAACCTAGCTTGGGATGATACCCAACCACATCGGACTTACTTTGTTTTCATATTTTAATCTACTCACCTTGGATATGCATACAAACTTTGAGGAGCATCGAGGTGTGATAAGTTTTAGACTGATTTATCTTTTTGGGTTTGTGGCGCCATCGCGACCTCTTGGGATGTGGAAGTCAAGGTTGAGCATGCCAACCTTGCTTGGGTTCGAACCCAACCACATCGAAGTCTGAGTCCTTGTGCTTCAGGAAACTAAAATATGTATGTCCTAGCAATATTTGTGGAAAGTCTCGTGCACTAGAACGCACGGGAAGCCCTTGGCTGTTTGGCATGTATTGGGTTTGGGTCCATTCGAGCCCAAACCCAATAAATCTGCCAAAGAAATAAACTGATCATTTCGCGAACAATGTTTCTCAGTCCTTGAGCTTCAGGAAACTTATGACATGTTACGCATGACATGTTATGTTACGCTATCCCGTGACACAGTAAAATGGTCTCGGAAGACAGACGCGCGAGCCACGTCGGACGATACAGTCGAATTGCCCATATATGTATGCTATTTGCCAAATCTGTAACGCTTGTCATGTCACGCATGACATGTAATGCATGACATGTAATGCATGACATGTTACGCATGACATGTTATGTTACGCTATCCCGTGACACAGTAAAATGGTCTCGGAAGACAGACGCGCGAGCCACGTCGGACGATACAGTCGAATTGCCCATATATGTATGCTATTTGCCAAAGGGAAGGGTTATACGCGCTGGAATTCACACGTCGTTTCCGTCTCAATCCCGGAAAAATTCTGAACCAGCGTGACGGTCATATCGTCTCGCGTCGCATCGTCTCGCGTGTCATCGTGAATTTAATTTCCAGGATTATTAAAACAGATAATCAATTTATCTTCCATCGATATCGCGGATACGATTACCGTTGGCGCTGGCGTTGACTAGCTCAACCATAAAGCGCTCGCTGCGACATCATCCACTGCTCATAAGACCTTGACTGTTTGGCATTTGTTGGTTTGGGTACATGAAAACCCAAACCCAAAAAGCTCTTTGTCATGAAGTGACCTTCTCGTGCATACTTGACGACAATCCTTGCGCGCATGATGGTGAACTAATATCACTCCCAGCATATTTAGTGCAAAGTTTCGTGCGCTAACACAGAGGACTTCGATGTGGTTGGGTTCGAACCCAAGCAAGGTTGGCATGCTCAACCTTGACTTCCACGCCCCAAGAGATCGCGATGACGCCATAAACCCAAAAAGATAAATCAGTCTCTAACTTATCACACCTCGATGCTCCTCAAACTTTATATGCATATTCAAAGTGAGTTGAATAAAACGTGAGAACAAGGTGGGTCCGATGTGGTTGGGTGTGATCCCAAGCTAGGTTGCCCTAGACTTCCACACCTCAAGAAAGCGCGCCCCTCCTCGCCATCGGAAAACCTGCGACACAAGCTGCACAAAATGAGTATCGTGAGTTGGCACATATGCATAAACAAACTGAAAAATAGAAGCAGCCAAACACTTCCGAAATCCCTGCGCATAACACAACAGCCACGACATCGTTCCGCCCATGAGGCGAAGCGAAGGACCGTTGAGAAAATTATGAGCAGTAAATGTTGGTGCGCAGCTCTTTATCCTTGAGCTAGTCAACGCCAACGACAATCGTATCCGCGATATCGATGGAAGATAAATAGATGATTTGTTTTAATAATCCTGGAAATTAAATTCACGATGACACGCGAGACGATGCGAGACGATATGACCGTCACGCTGGTTCAGAATTTTTCCGGGATTGAGACGGAAACGACGTGTGAATTCCAGCGCGTATAACCCTTTCCTTTGCCAAATCTGTAACGCTTACGCTTGTCATGTCACGCATGACATGTAATGCATGACATGTTACGCATGACATGTTACGCTATCCCGTGACACAGTAAAATGGTCTCGGAAGACAGACGCGCGAACCACGTCGGACGATACAGAAGTCTGAAGTGCCGCGGCCTCCCAGCATATTTAGTGCAAAGTTTCGTGCGCTAACACAGAGGACTTCGATGTGGTTGGGTTCGAACCCAAGCAAGGTTGGCATGCTCAACCTTGACTTCCACGCCCCAAGAGATCGCGATGACGCCATAAACCCAAAAAGATAAATCAGTCTCTAACTTATCACACCTCGATGCTCCTCAAACTTTATATGCATATTCAAAGTGAGTTGAATAAAACGTGAGAACAAGGTTGGTCCGATGTGGTTGGGTGTGATCCCAAGCTAGGTTCCCCTAGACTTCCACACCTCAAGAAAGCGCGCCCCTCCTCGCCATCGGAAAACCTGCGACACAAGCTGTACAAAATGAGTATCGTGAGTTGGCACATGGCTACTGCCCGGAGCTTCAGTACTGTTACAAGTACCGTAGTAAAATAAACGTAGCCGGCATTAAACTTGGTCATATAGGTCAAACCACATCTCAGAAAATTCATTTATGACCCTTTTGAATTTCTGAAAACGTGTATACATGCCACCATCAAGTTTAAGGTGGTGTATTTTGAGCGCGCTTTCGATGGGTAAAATGCCTGAAAATAATTTATTTTGCTCAGTACTGTTACAAGTACTGAACACTATAACCCTTGAGAGACCCTCATGCGAGGCCTTGGAGGTCAAACCAACCATCATGTTTCGATATTGGAAGGTATTGAAGATATCTAGCGAGTCACTTGCGTGATTGATATGAATTTGGGCCCGCGCGGTGATGGAATATGACCCACACCCGCCAGAATCCGAAATTCGCTTTTTTCAAGGACGAAAATTATTGAATTGGCTCCGCGCGAACGTGTGACATAAGAACATAAGTCACAGTATGGCGGTCGTGAAGGCTTCTAAAATTCGATATACATGTATAGATGACAAATTTACTTGCTCATGGCCTTTCCATATGCATAGCATGCATTAAATGCGTCATTCCTATCGCCAAGCGTGGTTGTTGGCGACCCCTCAAACATATCATTTTCCGCACACCCAAACCCAAACCCAAATGTTTGTCACTCTTGTGGAACCAATCACTCTATGCCAACGGGACCTATGACCCACACATGATATGATATGATGTCTGCCTTCAATTTGAATGCTTTTCCACTTGATTCGGCGGTGTGGTGTGCTTGAAAGAAATTATTGAAAGAGGCATGTCATTTTCGACATATTTGTCAAGCAGGTAATCCGGAAAATCACTGCCCATTGTGTTATATACGTCCAGTGAGAAGCCTCCAAGTGGAATATCGACCAATGGAGCATATGGCAAGTTAGTTTAGGACATAAATGTGCCAAGATATGGATGGTAGCCCAACCGAACCAACGGAGATGCCTGAAAAATTCGCGGGGACTCAGTACTTGTAATAGTACTGAACACGATTTCAGTACTATTACAAGTACTGCCGGGCAGTAGCCACACATATGCATATTCAAACTGAAAAATAGAAGCAGCCAAACACTTCCGAAATCCCTGCGCATAACACAGCAGCCACGACATCGTTCCGCCCATGAGGCGAAGCGAAGGACCGTTGAGAAAATTATGAGCAGTAAATGTTGGTGCGCAGCTCTTTATCCTTGAGCTAGTCAACGCCAACGACAATCGTATCCGCGATATCGATGGAAGATAAATAGATGATTTGTTTTAATAATCCTGGAAATTAAATTCACGATGACACGCGAGACGATGCGAGACGATATGACCGTCACGCTGGTTCAGAATTTTTCCGGGATTGAGACGGAAACGACGTGTGAATTCCAGCGCGTATAACCCTTCCCTTTGCCAAATCTGTAACGCTTACGCTTGTCATGTCACGCATGACATGTTACGCATGACATGTTACGCTATCCCGTGACACAGTAAAATGGTCTCGGAAGACAGACGCGCGAACCACGTCGGACGATACAGAAGTCTGAAGTGCCGCGGCCTAAAAAAAAATACGGCTACGATTCCCATGCGAAATGCGATGGTGGGATGGCATGGCATGGCATGGCATGCTGACGTGACCATGACAGTCGAATCGAAAATCGCAAATTCAGATGTGCAGCCCCGCAAATGACATGACACGTGACACGAAACACGACTGCACAATCTGACTCTGGACCGCAGTCGACAGTCTCTCGACTATTTTGGCCCCCCCCTCGCTCCGTTCGGCGTTCGGACGCCCGTTAGGCGCGAGGGGGGGCACCTAACTACGTTGATCAAAAGACAGACGCGCGAGCCACGTCGGACGATACAGTCGAATTGCCCATATATGTATGCTATTTGCCAAATCTGTAACGCTTGTCATGTCACGCATGACATGTAATGCATGACATGTTACGCTATCCCGTGACACAGTAAAATGGTCTCGGAAGACAGACGCGCGAGCCACGTCGGACGATACAGTCGAATTGCCCATATATGTATGCTATTTGCCAAATCTGTAACGCTTGTCATGTCACGCATGACATGTAATGCATGACATGTTATGTTACGCTATCCCGTGACACAGTAAAATGGTCTCGGAAGACAGACGCGCGAGCCACGTCGGACGATACAGTCGAATTGCCCATATATGTATGCTATTTGCCAAAGGGAAGGGTTATACGCGCTGGAATTCACACGTCGTCTCCGTCTCAATCCCGGAAAAATTCTGAACCAGCGTGACGGTCATATCGTCTCGCATCGCATCGTCTCGCGTGTCATCGTGAATTTAATTTCCAGGATTATTAAAACAGATAATCAATTTATCTTCCATCGATATCGCGGATACGATTACCGTTGGCGCTGGCGTTGACTAGCTCAACCATAAAGCGCTCGCTGCGACATCCACTGCTCATAATTTTCTCAACGTTCCTTCGTCTCATGGCCGGAACATTGTTTTATGTGCAGGGATTGCGGAAGTGTTTGGCTGTTTTTATTTTTCAATTCGTTTATTGCATATATGCGAACTCACGGTATTCGGTGTGTGCAGCTTGTGTCGCAGGTTTTCCGATGGCGAGGAGGGACGCACCTTTTTGAGATATGGAAGTCTAGGGCAACCTAGCTTGGGATGATACCCAACCACATCGGACTTACTTTATTTTCATATTTTAATCTACTCACCTTGGATATGCATACAAACTTTGAGGAGCATCGAGGTGTGATAAGTTTTAGACTGATTTATCTTTTTGGGTTTGTGGCGCCATCGCGACCTCTTGGGATGTGGAAGTCAAGGTTGAGCATGCCAACCTTGCTTGGGTTCGAACCCAACCACATCGAAGTCTGAGTCCTTGTGCTTCAGGAAACTAAAATATGTATATCCTAGCAATATTTGTGGAAAGTCTCGTGCGCTAGAACGCACGGGAAGCCCTTGGCTGTTTGGCATGTATTGGGTTTGGGTCCATTCGAGCCCAAACCCAATAAATCTGCCAAAGAAATAAACTGATCATTTCGCGAACAATGTTTCTCAGTCCTTGAGCTTCATGGCATGAAACTAGTGGGCGACACCGTCGCGAATGTGCCCACCTCGTCGTCGGCTCGTTCTTCCGGGATCCACGCCATTCCGTCCGCCTGTAACTCTTCAGGATCCGTCAACCATATCGCTCCTGCTGACTCCTCGCGTTTGCGAGTGACTCTGCTCTTTTCACGTTCTTGCCTCTTGGCCTCGACCTTCTCGAACTCCTGAAGAGCGCGGTTAGGTATCCCTTTTCGGCCAACTCCATCGAACTCGAGGTCCTCGCGAGTTTTCCATTCATTCTCGGAGCGCGGCATACCTACCCATTTGACCATGTACTCCGTCCATGTCCGCCCGCTACGTCTCCTCGTGCGTGACCTCTCAATGCACTCCACCGCCATCTCCTTACGACCGCTTACGTCCACAGGGGGAGGCGGAATCTCCGCACTCCTGTCCGCGAACTTGTCCTGGCCCGACTCCACTGGGGTGAGTCTATCCACGGTGAAGACGTCGTGCACCTTCCACTGTGGTGGTAGCTTCAGGCGGTAAGCCGCGGGGGCCCCTCGGTCCTCTGGGGCGAGCTCCATCTGCCGATCGCTGTACTCCGAGCTCGAGGGAGTCCTCCGCGGCAAAATCCATTAGTTCCTTTGGCAACACCGCGTTGAGCACGTCGCAGTATTCATCCGTTTCCACTTCGTGCATGATCATGTCCAAGGTTTCAGCCAGAAGTGCTTTGGCCCACTCCTTCTTACGAAGAGCAGCCTGTGGGCACTCTCGAGCATAGTGCTCTTTGCTTTGGCACAACCTGCAACCAGTGTACTCCGGGGAGCCCAGACGTTGCCCAGTAGGAGTTGCACCCGCGGGACGATCTTCGGCTAGAGCTAGCAGCTCCTCCGAGACCTCCACCGCTGCCAGTAGCTGCACTGGCGCTCTCCTACTCGTCGCGTTGTTCAAATGCAACTCCGCCTCAATGGCGTATTCCAGCGCTAGGCGTCGACTGGCTGGAAGGGCGCGGTCGAGGAGGATCAAGGGGGTCCCCTTCCGCTCTGCAATCTCGAACGCCTCCTTCCGTACCTCCGCGGATAAGCCCGAGAGGAAGACGTCCAGGAGGTCGGATTCCGGGACTGGAGTGGTAAGCTCGTGTGTCGCCAACATGGTCACCACGCGATGGGCGAGATGTAGTCCATCCCAAAACTCGCGTACCTTGCGCGGTGTCGCCATGCGTCCTTGAGTTTGGCGTACTCGGCGTAGGAACGAGCCCAAGGTGGCCATTTCACTCTTCAGCGGCACGATCAGCTTCGCCAGCGGCACAATGACCTTCTCAAGGTTCAACGACTTGTCCGCCTCGGCATCCAGGAGAACCCCTCGCAGCTCCGTTCCTTCGGAGCTAGGCGTAGGGAAGCAATGCTGGGTGATCTCCTTCATGCACGGGCATCAGATGTTTCTTATGCTTATAGTTATGGTGACCGAGGTCGGTTGAAAAGTATTATGAAAGGGCTTCCGGGTTATTACGTAGACCAAAGTTTGTCGGGCAGAAGTTCAACCACCTTGGTTAATCACAACACTCAAGATGCAATTATTGCGTATCGAGGCAGTGATGCTGAGTTTGCTAGTCTTAAGACGCTGGTTCAAGATGTGTCACGTGGACAAAACGTAGAAGATTGGTATGTCAACAACTCCCGTGTAAAACAATCAATGACATCACATATCCACAATTCAGGATAAGCAATGTTAATCCTTTGGCGGGATACAAAAGTTATACCCTAGGACACAATCAAAAAGTGTCCAAAGAAATGGAAATGTTTCACTTTCCGATGGAGCATCCATTAAATAGTAGATTGTTACAACCTATACCTTTTTTCTTCTTCATAAGTTAATATATATCAACATGTCTTCATTTGGACATGCGTTAAATGCAAAAACCTTGACTTATGCAAATACTACATTTCGCACAACACAAAGAAATGGAACAACGATAGAATTAACAAAGGATGATGTACATAATCAAATTATATTAGGTGATGCTGCCTCAATTGTTCGGTTGCCGGAATGTGTACCTGCTATCAAAGGTATACAACAGTAGCATCTTCTCGCTCCCACTCTGATAATGCACGTAATGCAATAATCATAAGGGGTCATAATCTGAGGCAATCACATCACCCTCCCTAATCATTATTTCCAGCATCAGCTTGTCACGAGCATGCAATCTTTCATCGATCGGATCAAAGAAATTTTCATACCTATCCTCACATCGAACAAAGCAATCATAGTCATCATAAATGCAGTACTTATTGTCCAACAACACAGCAACTATTCGTCATAATTAGAGCAACTACATCATCATGGTAACAGCATTAATTTCAATCATATTTTCAGCAGTCCTCACAACAAATTCAAATTCTGTAATAAATAACAAACTCATAATTTCAAATAGCATTCATCTCAATCACAGCAATTATTTCCCATCATAATCACAGCAAACAATTTCTATCCTAATCACAACAATTAATGCCAAATCATTTGAAACCATGCCACAATTAGGAAATTACAACTCTCATGCAAGCTTGCCCTCATCATAATCATACACCTATGTCTACCACAGATATGTGAATCTGTCCTCCCCATATGGGAGTTCATCCACAATCAGAACGGATCTACACAACGGACATCTGACTACTTTCCTATAAGTCATGGTGAATACAACATGGATTGCTGCCGGCTGGACTAGGCTGGTCAAATGATACATCTCATCCAGGCCATCGAAATAGGCTACATGATAGTGGTGATTGCATGCAGTTGAAACACATGGCATTTCCCCCAGTAGGCTGGCTAAGCAAATAGCACAATCGTCTCCCACCGTTGGGGCAGTCAGTGTTCTTGTGAGTACCACTTCCTCATCGGCCTCCCGAGCCTGCAATATCAACCAATTTTTGTCAAGAAGGCCTATAACCAGGAGCTTACATCCGACCAGATATTTTGGAACCAATTGTCCACATAAAACAACCCCCACGGGGTACACCGTCCCTCCAAGAGGAGACACCTCACAGATTGAGGATTTCAAACAACCAAACCCCCACGGGGTACATACTCTTCCAAGAAGAGCCTCACTCAGTGTGAGGATAACAAAGTTCTTGTTGTCCCCACGGGACACAAGCAGCATTTTAAATTCAAACTTTCAAAGCAAGTCAAAACTTTTAAATTGGCAGGCTACAAACAGCAAGCATAAAAGTTCACAAGAACCAAATTTCACCACCTAGGAAGCGCCCACAAGCACGGGTACTGCGCTCCTAGATTACTGCAAGGGCCCTAACTAATTACTCTTTGGGACAAGGACGGGGACCGGACTATTCTAAAAGAGGGGAAGAATTCCTAACTAGTGAAGCGGGTTGAACAGGCTGATTACGTTTGTATCAAGATACAGGGAAGAAGAAGGCCCTAGCAAATTTAACCGAAGTGACTTCAAATTTCTAAAGGAAAGGAGGGGTCAAGCAGGAGCGCTCGGGCTACCTAGCTACCTGGGCTGGTTGCAGAGGTTCTTGTGCTTGGCTTGCGGGGGGGTCGAGGCCAGAGAAAAGACCTTGCTCCGCATTCGGGTCCGTGTGCGGGCCGAACCCCGGCGGGTACGACGGGGTCTGCGCGGCTCCCGGCCGGACGTGCAACGGGGACGGGGGGCGCCGGGGGCCCGTGCCCTCGGTAACAGGGACAGCTGGAGGCGTTTGGTGTCCCGATTCCCGGGACACCAAGTCAGTCGGGACGTCCCCCATTGGCGGGGGGACCGGCCCCCCCGCGTTCAGATCAGTACGCGGGGTCAAAGTCACAGGTGTAGCCATATCCCCCATCGGGGGCGTACGTGACCTCTCCAGCACCTCACGGAAGCTCTCCAAATTCCGAACCATAGTTGCTCTGGACTGGTTGTTCGTCACCTCCAGACCGGGGACCTTGGCACAGATCTTCCGAAGGTGCTCGGACTTAAAGATCGAGGGGCTCAAAAGTAATTCCTTGCTAGGCAGCACGAAGAAGTTAAGTCCAGTAAAGGCGTTCACCGCCAAGTCGGGAATAGTCAGCCTCTCCTCCGTCGCGTGGTGGACTTCATCGCGGGACGCCTGCGGACGGAGAGGGAGGCTGGCCCCCCCCGCAACATCCTCCGCCAAGGACGTTCTCTGCAGCACATTTCTTGCCGGAGGAGGAGAGTCAGCGCGTCCAGGGGCAGCTTGGTCGCCAAACGACAATTCCTGCAACAAGGACGGTCCGGACGGCGACTCCGGCGTTTCAACATTCTCTCGGGACCACCTTTCCCCCGCGTCGACCACCTCGTCACCGTCTTCAGATTCATTAAGACCCAACGAGCGAAAGATTGCGGGCTCCTCCCGCGGAGGGGAGACCCGCGGAGCCGAGGTCGCTGCATTCAACGCGGACGACACGACACGTTGGGCACGGAATTCTCATCAAGCTGACGGGGCCGTGCGCTGCGGGAGGCGCGGGTCGCCCTCCGCAAATCAGAACTAGTAGCGATTGCTGCGAAACTCATGATTGTAAGAAGAAAACTTGCGTTAGGAAACGGAGAAGAAAGACGCAGCAATCGTCAGCAGGTAGGAAAAGTGAAGTATTTTCACCAATTTCCGACTTAATAAGAGCGACACTCTGCGACACTTGGGCTTCGAAGCTGGAGGTGAACAGCCACTTCGCGATTCTTCATTTCCGCGATCCGGGGAGTGAGATCAGACGATCCGTCTCCTGAATGACGGTCATCACTGATGACGGAAGGAAAGTCGGCGATCAACAGCAACAGCACCATCACCACCTGTCGTGTGACGCTAGTGACACACGTCAGACGGTCGGGTGAAACGGTTTCGATAAAGACCAACTCGAAAGAGAGATGCAAGAGAGCTAAGGTGAAAGGGGAGCCAATCTGAACGTGAAGCAGTGAAGGGTCTGCTTCCTAACTTACATTAGTGCATTTATTAAAAGTTTCAGTTGGCGGTTAACGAGCCCTTGAGAACACCTGCACAGTAGATCCCTCTCAACAACTGGATAAATATGTGCCTATGGTATGTTAGATAGGTATACCACTAAAACAGTTGCTGTTTCTAGTGCGTCGCGTCTTGGTAGCACGCCTTCCCTGACGTGGGAGCCCGCAGCACGTGTGCTTCGGTTCGTTTACCCGCAGGACTCATCTGTACAAATATTAAGTGCGTTTACGTCAACGCTTGCGGAACTGATATGTAAGTGTTGCACAAGGCGATAACGTGTCCACAGATAACCGGTGTCGTCTTGCAGTTCATCGCATTTTTGCATGCCCCTTAACTAACCGCCCAACAGCCACGGTTTTGAAGACAACTGCAAGACAGTCTTCGAGGTGGCAATATTTCTGTAAATACTTCGCCTGGAAGGCCATTGTGGCTGAATTTGTGAAGTAGGTTAATGGAAGAAGGTGCGTTGCGTGGCAACCCTTTCTGTTCCCGCCTTGGGCGATTCACGTTCCAGCAGAGGTAGATCGCAGCAAGCTCACTCACAGCAAGAGCGGAGTGGGCCATAAAAAGCCTTATGTACATGCACTCATTCTGATAAACGCCCGGTTTTGCACAAAAGCCAGCAGCTAACATGTAGACCAGTCCACATGTAACCGCATCCTTTCACCTTTCAGTTGAATCAAGAAGAGCCTCTCTGGATGGATGGTTCTTCCTGCCTGCCAAGTTAAGATTAAATGCCATACCCTACTCAGGGAAAGCGTCAGGCGCAGCTCTGCGTCACAAGCGCTGCACTTTACCTGCATCCGCGTGCTTTGCGAAAACAGATCTCCTCTCCTTCTGCTCTGCTCTTCCTGGGCGTTGGCTCGTCTGTCACTGCCCAAACCATCTTACGCCGAAAATCACGCTAAGAGCTCAGCTCTATGTATGGTTTTATCGTATTGAAAAGAAAGCAACTTGTCAGAAAAGGCATCTGGCGCTCATACGTAGATCGTTGAGGTATCAGGTTCACCAGCCTAGCTGGCCGCATGCGAATCGCGGAGGAGTGCCTTATGTTGGTTGTGCCTGCGACATCAGACGGGCAAAAGCGTCAAGGAGGCGCGGCACAGTCGCTAGATGCCCTACATCTGCAAGATCGAGAAGGGAATACAGAAAAGGAATGCACTACTCCACGAGATCGAGTCCCATCACTGCAAGCTCTGTGCGAGGCAAACGTGATGAGCTGGCCATTCAAGGTGGGGAGAAAAGTTCTCACCACAGCGCGCTATCGAGCAATTGTTCATCATGTTTTCCTGATAGCGCACTGGTAGGGGAGGCACGCTTGCAGCTCCAAGACGTATTGCGGATATACCAAGTAGCGGATTTGGTGTTCGCAAACGAGCTGAAGAGCAAATACTTGAGTTTCCTCATAAATGCTTTCCCAGGGCTAAAGGAGATGGCAGGTAAAGCATCCTCTACGCAAACGCACCCCAAACAAGTTAGTGACAACATAAAGATCCCTTCGACGGGCTGCAGACGTCTTCGCAGGATGGCCTTCCTAGAAACCCGTCAAGCACGAGAGGCGCCAGCGATCGAAGTAAATGGGTTCGCCAAGGAAGTTTCGAGCGTACGGAGAGTTTAAACTCGCGGGGAATCCCCATGTGTCGCCGAGTGTCCGCTCGTGTCTCTGGGTCTGTGGCCACGAGGGTGGGTGTCAGCACGGCCCTCGTCCCTAGCTCTGTGACCGGGAGGTTGGGTGTCGGCTCGGCCCGTGCGCCTGGCTCTATGTGGAGTGCAGCACCGCAAGAGTGAATTAACTTGTGTTTCAGGCCCTTTGCTTTGTGCTGAGTGCACCACCGCTGGGATCTGGCCGGAGTCCTTGCTGCTGGCTTTATGTGGAATACATCACTACCAGACAGTGAAGTTTGCGCTTTTGGCAGTGCAGAACACGAGCCCCTCACCCTTTCGTCAATAAGGAAGATGGGCGACTTGCTGGATGTGGCAGGCGAAGAAGTACTGCTGGAGGTACTGGGGCATGAAATATTTCATGCCTGTCAACAGCGCGACCTTGCCGAGCAAGCTGAACAGGCGAAGCTGAAGAGAATACGAGAAGGAGGTATCACCAGTGCCCTCTCTTTTAGACAGAATTCAACTTGTGGCCGTCGACACTAAGTGTCTGCATTACGGCGTGGTAATACCTTTATGTATGTGCTCGGTTTGAGCGGCAGTTTTTGGGCGATGCTGCTTTTCTTCCATCGGTTCGGTCAGTTTCTGAACCGTTTTGCAGCCCTTCTCTTCTCGAAACGTTTTTTTATTTTTTGTTGGTGGTTGGGCTAAGTGCGGTCGGCATGGCCCATGTCGATCCAAGTGAGATCGGCATGGCCCATGTCGTTCCAAGTGAGATCGGCGACCCATGTCACTCCAAGTGAGATCGGCATGACCCATGTCACTCGAAGTGAGAT
>LGRX02029192.1:0-10071 GCA_001247695.2 Cymbomonas tetramitiformis | reverse complement strand
GCATCTGGATCTACAAAGACCATCGGTGGACTGTCTGCTGTATACTCTGCTTCTGGTGCCTGAGGCTCATTGGCAGGATCCTTGTACCGGCTCATATCTGGTTTCATGCGACTGACATTGTCATAATAGCCTATGTGGTCATATCTGGTTAGTGTATCGGCATAACCAGCAATCCACTTCGGGATTTTAAACCGACTGAATGCATCGTATGAACCAAGTATGTCGAAAAACCAAGTCGAATGATCTGGGTTGATATCAGGAACCTCATGCTCTTCCTCTTCGATAGTAACCATCTAAAAACAAAACACAGCACAAAAAAATACCTTCAGCTAATTGTCTAACTGAGTGTGTGTGATTTATATGTTATATATGGTATATCGACATGTTTACATACATGTATTATATTCGTACATAATAATGAGGTAAGTATATATATATATCCACCTTCTTCCCCCCTCAAGGAAGTGTGTGATATAGTGGCAGTTGTCAATTGCCAATACTTCAAAATAGCATGCATTCCTTATAGGAATCATCTGTCGCAGTTCTTGGGTTGTTGCCCGTAGTATTATCATGTCTATGATGATTTAGCATGATATAACAATACCAAAAAACGAAGTTTTACGAAATAAAACTGGCATTTTAGAGCATATATAGTTACAGTGACCCTGTTACTCAATACAGTGTTTAGGGTGTTACTTGATATCAGTAACCCTAATACAGGTAAAAAATAAGCAGTATAACGTTTTTGCAAAGATTTTTAAGCAAAACTGCATTTAATACCTACATGAATGTTAAGTGGTTTTCAGGAGGTGTGTTACACCCCTGACACACACATTCGATTTATAGGGTGTTACAGGGTGTTACACATGCTGCATAAATCAGGGATTGTTTATTGATAGCTAAATATTCATATTAGCAAAAAAAATCAATCCGAAATTTTCATTTTTAAATCATGCGTAAAACATTTTTACACATTTCGTTACAGCCAATATGCACACCCCTAGATATTTAACACCTGCTATCTAGGGTGTTACACGAGATATGACTATAGTCATTATGATTTTCTCATACCTCAATAGGTATAAAATCATATTATCAAATAAAATAGGGTCCGATTTTCAATCTGATGGTTATTGCGATTTCTTTTGAGTGGCAGTATATTCCTGATGTTAATTGTGATTTCTTATTGTCACAGTTGTTTACCTCTGTCACTATGAGTTTAGATTCCGAGCCGTTGAGTATCTTTGACTTGATCTGATTTAATTAGTAGGACTATAAGTGGTAACCGGGCCCACACAGTGATTTTTTCTTTCTCACTGACGAGTTCCAGGCAGGGAACGAAACTAGTCTGAGCTATGCCAAAACAATTAAATCTTATGTTTATATAGCATACAGTTTTAACTTGTGGTTCTCTTGTACAAACTGAGACTTAACATATCATAACTTAAACATAGCACGTGTTTGCCCGTTACTTTCGCGCCACTATTTCGAGGTGGTCGACGCTGGACGGTGTATTGAAGAACTTGGGGCTCTCACCAGAGGTACCAGTTCAACTTGTGTAATCCCCGGAATTCGGGGCTCTCACTTAAATCGTGGGCAGGGGACAATCAATTACTGCCTGGATTTTATTGTGCTCTACTACACTCTATCAGCACGGGATTGATCGCGAAGCTTCAAACCTTTCGGCTGCGACTGCATGTACTGCTGGCAACCAATGCTGGGTGTGGACACACGATCGTGAACTCATACCGGAAGAAATATTTTAGCGATGCTATGGGACAAGTTAATCTTTTGAAATTGTTCTACTAATTCTGCCGAGCGATTAGCCTCGTCTATTATTTATCTACTGGACTGAGTCCCGATTGTGGTGTGGGAACACCGGCAGAACTAACGTGACATATGTCACTTCCACCTCACGCCGTCGGACAATTTTCACCGCAGTCGATGCAGCAGTACCACCCGAACGCCCCAGCGGGCCAGCCGCCACCACCCCCCAATCCACCACCGCCCCCTCACCAGCAAGCCTATCAACAACAGGCTTACAACCCTGGCTACAATCCCGGCTACGCCCAGAACTGGACTAATGGACCCCGTCAACCAGGCCGATTCGCCGAGCTGCAGGACCAACTTACCACGGCTAACCTAGCGAAAGTCAGTGCGGAGATGAGGCTAGAGAATGAAAAGACCCTCAGGCAGAAGGACAAAGAAATTATCGAGGCCTCGAAGGGTAGAAAATCGGAGAAGGACAAAAAGAAAAAGAAGAAGTCCGACTCAGCAAAGGCGAAGAAGAAGAAGTCGAAAAAACAACTCACCTCGTCTTCGGATTCCAGTGATGACACCTCCACTGACTCCAGCGACTCCGGCAGCTCAAGCAGGCGCAAACGCCGACAACGTGCTAAACGTAAGGACGGGAAAGCGGAGATGCGTTCCATTAAAAAGCAACTGGAGATGGCGATGCAGGCGAACCAGGTGCTCCTGACAACACCCCCGCCGCCACCGCCGCCCGCTGCTAAAACTGCCGGACCAAGTAAGGAATCGTCCAGCAAAAACAAGAAGAAAAAGAGGGCGCGACCGGTTACCTCCAGTTCTTCTTCGTCGTCGTCCAGCTCTTCGAGCAGTTCTTCTTCGGATGACGGGGACTTCGGGAATATGGCAGCCCTAGACGACAAGGACGTGGCAGAGAAGTTCAAGGCCGCAGCGGGGACTAAGAGACTGATTGACATATTACGGGCTGTGGGAAAATTGCCGGACGGGTGGGACAAAACCAAGCAGAACGGGGGAATGACTCGACCTCAGATTGTGAAGCACGCGGTGAAGCTGAACAACAAGGGGGCGATCAACCTCCTGGACTTCTGACAGTTCGGGAAACGCCAGGAGAGCGCGGGCCGCCTTATGATGCTGCAGTCGACGTTACGCGCAGCGCTTGAGGAGCTCTTCTGGAATGAGGACAAGGAGGCCGACGAACTCGAGGCGGAGTTTATGATGGTATGGAGGTTTGCTGGACTAGTTTTTATGAAACTGTCGATGCTGAGACCGAGGTGGTGGGTGCGAAAGTTCCTGCCATACTGGCAGTCACTGACGGCGGAGGAGCTGGCGCGATGGTATGTCGGGGAGGACACCTATGCGGTGTACACGTTGGTTTCACCCTGGACGAGCCTATCATATGTGGGGAAAGCCTGGAGTGGTATTTACACCAGGGTAAAACAGCACATGCGGGTCGCACGGGACCCGAAGCTATGGGGTGCTAAGAAGCTTTATTCATGGCTGCGCAGCTATGGTACGTGGAACTATGTATTTGTCCCACTGGGCTTTTTCATGGGAGGAGTGACTGTGATGCGGGGGAGAAGCGGCTGATCAGGTGTACCCAGCACTGGGAGCATACTCTGAACACGAGGGGCGTGAAGCCGAGGGGGACCACCGAAGCGAAGCGGAGACGTAATTGTGCCAGGGGTTTCGGGAGAAAACCTCGGAGGCTCTACGAGCGAGCTAAGGAGCTGGGCCGTGGGACGACTGCGGGGATGTCTACCTTCTCGCAGGTGACGTCAGCTGATTACTGCGGTTCAGACATGCGGGTCTGGCTGGAGAAGGCGGCTGCTGGTGACGTGTTGGACAATGATGTAACTATTATGCCTGGGGTCGGTGACTCGACGTCTTGGAAAATGGTAACACTTATGTTCGGGCACAATGAGGTGGAGACCACGACGGTGGTCAAGGGGAAGAGGGCGAGATGCATACAGACGCTGGCGGAATGTGTGCAGCTGGTGAGGAGGCGTGCGGTGAGATTATGCTTTGAAAAAGGAGTGACTCAGGTGCACGACAGATGGGCGAGGAAAACGGTGACGCACTTACTCAGACACCCTGAGACACGGAAGTACTTATACAACTGCACACTGGCGCAACTGGTGCGATTATTTGAGGCCGTGAGGGCTGAGGTCCCGTGGGAGAAGCGGGCGAAACTACGCGGACATATCAGCTTGGCAGCGAAGGTGGTGTATGGGTTTGTGATGAAGGGTGTTTACCCGCTAAAGCTGCCCCCATCTGACAAGTGGGGAAAGCTGCAGGTGCGGAAGGTGGTGGACCAACTGGTGGCCGACTTGGGGATCCCGAGACGGGCGAGGGTCTTTGTGAGGAAGCGTACGATGCCAGTGCTGACGGGTTCAATGAAACTGCGGGATTTATTTTGCAATTTTCGTGAACTGACCTTACTAAAAGACCCTCCACCGTGTTTGTGTCACTTGGCTTCCAACGAACTACCTCGTGTTGACGGACACGTGTGTGTACGGACGACGGACCTACATACTGGACCTCTGGCTATCTTGAACAGAAACTTGAAGGACACGCCAGTGGTGAAGGTGAACTTCGTGAAGGACATGGAGAGGGCCTGTACGGAGTTCGGCGTACAGTTCTCTGGAGTCGCGAAGACTGTGGGTGACCAGGCTCTTCTTCGTATGTTACCTGTGACACTGGTACCAGACGAGGGTGAGGAGCAGGTGACACTGTCACACGCAGTACAACGAGTTGGTGGGAAGTTGCTGCGCTGGGTGGAGTTGAGGAACAGCGAGGGGAGCATGGTTCAGAGGACCTTGTACGAAAGGTTTGAAGTTCTTTTACGTCGACTGGCAGTATGGAAGGGGCTGGGCGTGCACGTCGACTTTCTGGAGTTGCTTCGCTATGTCGCGAAACGTATGTTATTCTGGAACCAGCGCGTTACGAGGGATTACTGGATCACAGACTACCAGGATCAAAACGTTCTCCGGCGAGTACTACACCTTCTGGTGGAATGCTTCGGGTCGCCTTTCGACTTCAACTTGGATGCCACGTTCTTCTTCACCCCCTACAAGGAGGACGAGATGTTCGGTGCTGGAGTCGATGCGTACTCCTTTCTCTGGCATTTCTGCAGTCTGGCCAACCCCATATACACGGTGGAGCGTATCTGGCAAACAGTGCAACATGCAGTGAGATCGGCACGTACGGCGAAGACTACGTCGAGGACAGTGATTATCGCTCCGTCTTGGAAAGACTGGACTGAAGAAACTGGTGTTTACCGCCTGATGCAGCTGGCGAAGCACAAGTTTAAATTCGTGGCACCGCAGGCAGCTCTGGGCTACGTGGACAAGTCGACGGGTGCACGTTTTAATGTGGACGTCTTGATTGTCCAGAACACTAAAGCTGCGAGGAAGTACCCGATCACCGCTGCGCACCTGGCAGTTCTGAGAAAGCACTTCGCAGGGAGGATGAGCATGGAGCCACGGTATGACGAGTCTTGGCACGTACCTCTGTGCCCTGAACTAATTGTGCTTGCGGATGCAGACTGGGAGGTGGGACCTGTGCCCAGAAAATTACTGGATCTTGAGCACTCTCTGAAAGGCGAGGCCACCCTCAAGTGGCAACAGAATCTGAGGCTGCAGCAGTGGATGGCAGATTTCTCTCTGCGAGATGAAGCTGTTGATGCGGGTGACAACAGCGAGGCGGTCAGTGCTAACGAGTATTGTCGGGTACTGGAACGGCTGTGTGCTGGGACAGCGCGTGTGTATCTGGACAGGAACGCGGGCGTGGGTGCGTTGGTATGCCAGAGGCGGTATTATGACATATTAGTTCACGAACGCGAGACTAGCACTGCGTTATTCGAGCCTGCTGGACGGACTGAGGCTGAGGTTGTCGCGGGGATGTTGACCGACTTTAACAGATTTATGCTGGGTAATGTTTGTAAGTTTCGTCGCACGGGTACTTTTGGTGCTACTTATGCACTGCTGAAGGACAAATGTGTAGAACTTAAGAAATATCGCCCAGTGCAACCTAACAGTGGTGGACCGATCGCGCCGTTGCAGAATTTGTCAGGACGAGCGATTGAGTTTATGGTGGAGCAAGCGGGAGGCTCGTTGACGTTGGGAGGCACTCACCGTTTGATGCAGGCTGTGCAACGTTTTAATGAGAAAGCCCAAGGGGCTCGCGGTATTTATCTGTTTGGCTTTGACGTGAAGGATCAATTTTCTACTCTGGAACACCGTGGTTGTGAACGTGCTGTTATTTCCAACTTTCAAAACTGACGAGGTTACGAGGTTACGAGGACCCGAGATTTTCAAAATTATACGTGGTTTAATAATGCCACCACTGTGAAGGACCCATGAATACAACTGGTTAAAACGGCCCTAAAAATTGGAGAATTTTATTGTATACGTTTCTTGAAAAAAGTATTTTATGAGACTCCCTTGATATTTTATTCCGTTTGAGTACGTTATGACTTTTCTATGTGACAGCTTACAACATAATTACAACATTATGACTTTTCTGTGGGCCAGCTTACAACATAATTACAAACTACAAACCAAGTTTGGCACTTTTTGCACCTCAATACTAACGCAGCGGAGCTGCCCCTTCTCGACTCGCACAAAACTTTCCTCAGGCTATTCTCACACCTCAATACTAACGCAGCGGAGCTGCCCCTTCTCGACTCGCGTAAGACCTTCCCGTTAGGCTTCTATTCTGCATCGGCTGTTGGCTAAGTCGTGCCGCGGCAAAAACTGAATCTTACAGCTCTTCATCCTTTGGGACCTTCCCGCTTACACGTGGCCAAAATAGCAAGAAGGTCCTAAGGCGCCTCGTACTTGTGGAGGACATACTCCTCGTCACCCTCCACCATCTTTTGCAGGGCGCTGCTCAGGTGGAAAACGGCTGACAAAAAGTTCGTCTGTTTCTGCTCGTATCCAAGGAAGCAGCGTCCCTTGCGTAGGGCCGCTACCCCCGCGCTGCCGGACCCCATGAATGGGTCCATCACCACCTGCCCACCAGAAGAGGTGTACCTTTCCACCAAGAACTCCCCCAATTCCACACTCTTCTGTCCCACCACCAGGGTCTTCCCAAGCTCGTGGCAGGGTCCTTTCAACGCGGCACAACCAGCAACGTGACAGTTATGCTTGAATGTGCCGGTAGAATGCAAGGCCTGGAAGGGAAGGGCATATTCCTGGAACTCCTCCATGGCTTCGTCACAAATGGTTTTCACCGCATCAGAAGTCTTCTTGGTTGACCAGTTCTCCGCGGCTCCATGGGCCTTGACGTTGTCCTCAATGGTCTTCTCCAAGGCTTGGTACTCAGTCACCGACAAAGGGCCCAGAACATTTCCACAAAAGAAATTGGTTAGAGTTTTCACTCCAGCAAGTTCCACAAGATCTGGTGCGCGGGCCACCACCGCCTTCCTGTAGTCTAGCTTTGGCTTGTTCAGCGAGCGTGCCAGTGTCGTGTACAGGTGCCCCGAAGCAACCGGTGTGTTCCCTCGGACCTCCGTCTGCCGTACTCCATCCAACAACACAAAGCCCGGCATGTTCTTGTACACCTGTTCAAACAACAACGTCCAAATGTGATCCGGGGTTAAGTTCATATTCATTCAATCAGGAAAATGACTAAGGTACCTTCAGACGGTTCTTCGTGGCCTCGTGGTTGATGTTGTTGATTGCCGTGATGTCCCCCATTGCAAACACAATGGCTTCACCATCAGCCTTCCCCAAGTCATGCTTTTTACTTTCCTCCGGTAATGCCGCGTTCAAGTCGTAGATCGTGCTTATTGCACGCAGGGCCGCACCCCAATCAACAGCCGTGTTGTACCCGGTGTCCTTCTCGTCACCCCACGGCACGTCCGTGATGACCGCCGCGATCCCAACTCCCTCCATCAAGGTGGCATGCAAGTCCTTGCCAATCTCCTCGTACGTTCCTAAAACCAACGTAAGTAAGGGAATGCCTGTGTGTGGAAACCTTTGTAAGTCCGCGAACGCACTTCACCGAAACCCTGACCACTATAGCTGCAAGGGGTGAAGTTCTTACCTGCTCCAATTATAGCACGGGATGTCAGTACGATGGGGTCTTGCACCGCTCCCGCCAGCTTGTGTTTGCGCAGTCGGAACATCACCTTCGGGTCGTCTGTCTTCTTCTTCTTAGCTGCCTGTCCTCTGGCCGCTTTCGCAATTTCATTTGAAGCGCGGACTACAACATGCACGATGTAATCCTTCTCGTACTCCAAAGACGACCATCGCTCGGCGATGAAACTCATGAGTTCTTCCGACTCATCAAAGAATGGCTCCGTGCCATTACGCAATGCACCACCCAGGGGCAACACCTTGTTCAATGTCACGCTGGTGAGGTCTAGTGGCTCGGGAGCAACTTCCTCTTCCGTTTCCTTCTCCTCCACTACTGCCTCCTGCTTCCGCTCTTTCTCCGCACGTACCTCTGCGGCCTTCTCCTCCAGTTTCCTTTGCAATCTCTCTGCCACCTCCTTGTCATGGGCTTCCTTTTCCTCGAGTTGAGCTGCGATCTCATCCATCTTGTTTCTGCAAACACTTAACCGTGTATAAGTGAGGTGGGTGCTGGGGTTACCTTTTAAATATAAAACCCAACAACACTCACCGTTCATCCTTGAACTCTTGGTTCCTTTTCTCCTGCCTGGTGAGTGCCTCCGCGCGAGCCTCAAACTCCTCAAGCTTCTTACGATCTTCATTCCTTTTCAGTCGGGCCTCTCGGTCCTCTTCCTCTTCGTCTGAGAGACTGAAGTCATCGAGTTCCATCTCCATGTCAGATCCACTCTCCGGGCCAGCCTCAGACTCGCCCTGCTCCTCCTCGCCTTCCGAAAGGGTGTTCGTCTCGACACTCACCTCCTTCCAACGGCAGTGGTCAATGTACCTCTTCACCGCCTTCTTGATGAAAAGGTCCTCCTTCCCACCAAGCCGGCCCGTGTTTGCAGCCGAAGGTGGCTTCAGGTTGTCCGCCTGAAATTAAAAGAATATTTTTAATGGTTGACAAAAGAATGGTGAACTAATCCTCAAACAGCTATACGTACCTCTCCCAACAGAACAGTGTCCAGTTTGCCTGCGTGCAAGCTATCGATCCATTGGGTCGCCTTCTCCGTGTCCATGACCTTTCCACCCATGGCATGGATGTGTGTCACCGTACTGGTCCTCATCCAGAATGCAGTACAGCAATCCGTAAAGGATCTAGGAGACGTGATGACCCGAGAAGGCTTTGGTGAGCCCTCCACCGCCTTCAGTTTCTTGCTGTCCGTGATCTTCCTCACACCGCCTCCCACAGTGTTCTCCACGAAAGGTAAGCTCTTTTTGCACTCCTCGAAAACAAGAAGTTGCTGGGCCGGGGTGAGCCTCTCCAACTCCTTGTTAGAGTACAACGAGTCAAAATTAAGGCAACACCCTTTACCAAGAGCGTTGCAGCAGAGGCGGATGATTTCCTCGATCTTCGGCTTGTCATGCAGGTACTCCTGAATCTTCAAAAGCCGAGTGAAGAATCGTTGATCAAACTCCGGGCTCTGGTACTGAGCCAGAAGGTCGGTGGACTTGACCTTCTTTTTGGTGGACTTTTGAAAGGCCAGGATGTTCCACCTGCATCAAAAATAAAACTGAGTACCAAGAGTTGAAAAATAAAAAGCTAACAGAAGACTTAAAATATCTTACTTGAACATTGAGTAGTCCTGGAAAAAAGTCCTCGCCTTTGACCCGGAATCATTCACAGAGATCTTAGCAACGGCCAACGTTGTAATCTCATCCAGAGTAAGAAGCTCGTCCAAAATGGTAGCATCGTGTGTCTGAAACATCTTTTCCCCCGCGTTGACTTCTTTACGACGGAGCTGGCATCCATTGTTGAAAGCGTGTTCGTAAAAAGCGTGACGGCCATGGCCGTCGATGCAAACATATTTAAAGCTGAAAGGCAAACATAATTTTCAATAAAAATACATGTTAAAAGTCTTAAAACCCCCTGTCTAAAATGCTACGCCTACGTCTAGTAATTTCTCTGTTGATCCTAATTCTTTCAGCTTCTCGGTTCATTGCACGTCTTCTTTGAAAGGCGCGCACGCCTCTAAACAAATCTCTGCAACAAATTAAAAGACAACAAAGAAAACTTTAGGAGCACACAATCAGTAAATAAAACTCCATGCAAGTTCAGACTTCTGACATTAATGTTAGAACAGGCGAGATCAACTGTTTTTCCAGGAAATATTGCTGCATCGGCTGACTTTTGACATTAATGTTAGAACAGGCGAGATCAACTGTTTTTCCAGAAATATTGCTTCATCGG